>CAJUYG010003831.1:0-19210 GCA_910591675.1 Galerucella calmariensis | reverse complement strand
TGGATCATAAAAAATTTCAATTCAAAAATAGTTTTTTTGCCTTCCTACACAAATTGATAATAATTTGTTTGGAAAAGTTATAAAAAATAATTTGTTTTATGATCAAAACAAGCGTTTAAAAAAAGCGTTACATAAAACTAATGTCATGCAGGAATTTATTAAAAATTTAAATATTTTGCATAATTGATTATTATTACATACGAAATCAGTGATGATGTAATCGAGTACGTTCTTTTTATATATTGAATAAACAGTGTCGTATTATCTGGAGAATATCTAAAATTAAACATATGTTCATTACAAACAGTAACTGCACTGATTAGTGATTATAGACATTGATATAAAACATAGGATAATAAAATATGTGATTGTATTAGGTTAGGAAATAAATATATAGGTATGTTTCAAAATAAAGTTTACTATTTTGTTGCAAATTACACACTGTAACTTTTCTACATAGATACAAAAAAACAGTGATAATAACAATATTTATTATTTAATTTAAAATAAATTTATGATGAAAAGGGCATGTCCACATGTCCACCAACTGACAACTTGACACCATAGAGATACTGTTGACACTAATCTAATGACAGTTGTCCTGATGATTATGATTAATCATGCGCATTGTGCATTATTTGCTGTTGACTACATTCTCTTATAGGATACGGGCAGAATTACTCTACCTTGTTTTTTGACAGTATTTCTTCAAAAGTTTTTGAGCTCATTCGTGTAATGTTTTTGAAGCTCATAGGATCTACCAACAAAAGTTCACTGAAAACTAAATTCGAAATACCACGTTCCCTTCGACGTAATAACCACTTTCTATACCAAAACTTACTATTTACTTGTTCCTTTTTGTCATTTTGCAGTTGTAATAATAACAAAAGATTTAAAGTTGCAAGTGCAGCAGTTTCTGTGTTTCTCAAAGGCATTTTAATTATGTCCACACCTAAATCTTACCTAAAGCAAACAATTCAAAATTTATGAAAACAAAATCATAACCTTACATTTTCTATTTCTATTGACATGGATGACAATTGACGTTTTCCAAGTCGAATCGAAAATCAGACAAATGTAATAATATTCAGAAAGGTCCAAGTTCGACTCTGTGTAAAATCAAATGTTTCATCAGATGTAAAATCGAATGAAAAATCCTATGGTCTAAAGACATCTAAACCATTATTTCGATAGATTTTTAAAACAATTTTATTATGAACAAGGATTGTTCCAATCATAAATCACAAACTAATTTCCAACAATTTTCGAATCATTTTCAACGCGCATATCTATCAAATAATCTGATCCCTGATCAGTGTCGTATCTGTTTATGTTAAAGATTTTTTTTAATAACTAAACATTAATATACAGATATTTCATTATTGCCAGTTTTCAATTTGACTCTAAAACGAATCTTTAATTGGAAATGTGAGGTAAGTGTAACAAAAAATTCAAATATTTCCCACACAAATTATTTCTTAGTATATTCACTTAACTAAGAGAAAAGAAAAGTTATATAATTAATACAGGGTGTCCCAGGAGTTCATACCAAAAACTTGGGAGGTGATAGAAATGCTGAAATTAATTATGGTATTTCAAATAAAACTTTTTCATTACGACCTTCGTTAACGAACTATAGGGCTCTAAAGTTGGGAATGAAAAATGGTTTTCTATCTACAATATTTTAACCGTTAATAACCACCATAATTACACACTTTTTGGCGTCATACACAAGTACAACACTTGTGAACTCAGGTACCGAATAAGTTGAATGGTGGATGCGCCATTTTTTTTGTAAGTAAAACTTTTTTCAGTTATAAAGGCAATAATTGGCTTTTGTGAACATTTTTAGGGATATCAAGTCCTCTTGTGACATCTCGATAACATTAACGGTTTAAGAGATACGGGCAATTTTATGTCGCACTGCACACCTATTGGCGCATTCATATTTATTTTGAATGTACGATTACAGGAAGCATCCTGTATTATTATCAAATTATTAATAAATCAGCCATTTGATAATTGTAAATAAAAAACCATTTTTCATTCCCAGCTTTAGAGCCCCATAGTTCGTTAACGAATGGCGTAAAGAAAAAATTCTATATGAAATACCGTCATTATTTTCAGTTTTTCTATCACCTCCCAAGTTTTTGGTACGAACTCCTGGGACACCCTGTATACTCACCATTTTATTATTCCATATCCTAATATTTGCTGCTGGAAAGAAAAAATAAGTTGTCCAAGTTTAAAACGTGCCCCACGGGATAGTATACTCCCCACGGTCCTGCTTGAAAATGAATGAAAGTAACAGCCATTCATTTACCATGGGAACGACTACGAAAGACAGGAATAACACCCCTGCCGACCCTTTATATGCGAAGATATAGGGGTTGCAATAACAATGGCAAGCGCAGACACAGGTTTTATTTAAAAATCGATAATTGCAGTTGGCATAATGTCATCTTAATCCGACATAATCCAGAAGTACTTGTGGGGGGGATGTTTCGCAGTTGTGTAGACAACAAAAAAAGTTACAAACTGAACAATAAATTCGACAATAAAATTATCATAATTCTCATTTACATAATCGTAGCATTATCCTTAACGGAATGCTTTTTGGCACAGTACTTTTCATGACTTAAAACGAATAAGTCGATATTGTGGGGCAAAAAAAATTTAATTTTATTATTTAAGAAATATTTAATAGATAAATAACTCGATAAATAATTTTCAACAGTAATTACACAAGTGGTGGTAATTTTTTGATAATTTTAACTAGATGCACGAATCTTTGTTGCTATGGAAATCTCACGTGTTGGCGAAGTCCACGAGTGGGATTTCCTAATAGCAACAAATACGAGTGCTAATCTAGTTAAAATTATCTTTAAAAAAATTATTACCACGAATGTAATTCGGCGTGATTATTTTTTAAACTAAATATGAGTGATACTTCACAATGGCGATGATGCTGAAATGTTTATATTGAAAAGCTGCGTTACCTTGACAACCAAGTCAATGTCTAACTTTCTGACGCATTCATAGGCATTCATTCAAACGAAGATCCAATCAAACAAGGTGAAAAAATTATCACTAGTCCCTCGTCTTCGACTCGGGATAATTTTCAAAATATTCATGAGCTCGTAAAAATTTCCGGATTTAATTTGACCTCGTGTGGTATTCGGTAAGAAAATTCCACACCAAATGCAAAGACCATCCAAAAATAACTAAATCAAGAACAAGCAGCTTCCAATCAACCTGCCATGGTATATATAATAATTGCGTTTTTAATATAAACATTAATCATAATGGTCCAAAGAATTTGGAAAACATCTAAGCTTGTAGTTGAAATGAATCAAAATTATCATGTGAAAAAATGAAAATTAGATTGTGAAAAAAATATTTTGTCATTATAAACGTCAAAAAAATTTCCATTATAATTCTCTGTTGAGTACCCACGAGAAAAAAATTCATGGTGATCTGTTAGAAATACACGTTCTGATTGGTTAAAAATCACATGTGTGGAATTTTCGCTGTAATTTGCTACTAGCAAATTATCAGTGTAATTTTGATGCTATTGGTCGATTTGAATTTTTTTCCAATCACGATTGGCTGACAGGATCGTTTAAAAATAATCATTAATATCATTGTCTATAAAAAAAGACAATATTAATATCATTTAACTCCAGTAAATAATGAAATTTCTCCAAAATCGAGATTGCAGAAACTGAAACAAGTGCTCGGCAATTTACATGCGCTTTAAAAATAATTACAATTACAAAGTACTTTCCCAAAAAAGAAATTAATTACATACAATTACAAAGTACTTATACACTTTTAATTTTCTTTCTTAAATTCGGTCTGGTTTAATGAAAATAGTATATTATACACCAATCAACGGAGACCCATCAGTGGATGGTGTCTGCCTCAAGTCATTTATCAAGAAACCACATCATCTACTTATTACTGGATACTTATTGAGTAGATTGTAGATTTGCAATTGAATAAAAAAAAAATACACCAACGTGGTGAAGACTATTATATTATACTATATATTATTGACCGAGCACCAAGATTATTTCGTGAGTGGCTTTCCCCGAGCGGAATAAGGTGCGAGGTTTATAAATGTCTTCAACACTATGGTGTATATTCCATTTTTTTCCACTACTAGCCAAATTTAAGACAAAATTAAAAATAATCCACAAGCGCACTGTAGTATATGTATCACCGTTGACATTTTATAAATAGATCACCTAATCGGCGGCAGTCGAGATTAACAGACTGTCACTGTCAGAGTTACAACACTTACATGTACACATGCAAAAGGGTACAAACCAAAGAATACTCACAGCTTCTTTGGTACAATACAAACATACATACACAAGTTTACAACCATACATACACAAGTTTACAACCACAACCCTTAGTTAAGAAGTTTAGTTAAGTTTAGTTATTAGTTCAGTGTTGCGCACTTATATCAAATATAGTAGTTTACCTAACTAGTGCGGAAAGTGATACTTTTCCGCACGCTATTGCAGATGGCCGAACGACGCTTTAGCGGAGTTCGGCCAGCAATCGCGTGCGGAAAAGTCACTTTACGTACGTGTTAGGTACACTATTTTTTCTTCTATGGATAAATTATCTCTTAGAAAAAGCTGCGACGGTAAAATTGGTTTTGATAACGTAGAGTATTGACTGACGATTATTTTTTTATTCGTTGCTATGTTGATTCAAAGTGACAGATGAGAAATGTCAGATATTTATTATTATTTGACAATCATTTGATGAGGCTTATACCAGCCATTAAAAAATTATTGAAGCGTACGCGTTCCTCTTTATTGAAAATTATAGCAGAATTCTAATAAATTTCTTAATTTTTCAGTCATTTGGTAAACTTGGATATACAAAATACATATTTTGAATATTCAAATGTCAGTATATTCCTCAAATGTCAATAAATTTACTTTCCGCACTAGTGCGGAAAAGTGACTCTTTCCGCACGCTTTTAAGTGCGGAAAAGATTCACTAGTAGAAAAAAGTGTTTTAATTTGAGCTATTTATTTCGGCCCCACCTCATATTTCCACACGCACCATGAGGAGCGTTTACTCCGTCGTCTGACTGACAAGTACACTGTCAGTTTTCGATATATTAAGAGTTTTCAATTATTCACTTTTGGCTGCCAGTAGCAGCTCGTAGTGACTGAATTCCGTTCGTTTATTACCGGGCGTAACGCCTAGTCTTACCTTCCCCTTGTCCCTCAAGCACATACCGAAAAGTATGAGCTTCAATCCACGGACATTAAATATTTGACGTTTGTCCAGTTTGACGTTTATTTAAAGGTTGAGATTGTGCCGATTACAATTTAAACCTTACTAAAAATATCTAAATTATGAAAAATTATATTATCAACAACATTATAATTGTAAACTGTTCTTCTAACAACAGGAAATTCATTGGCATTGGCACATGACAAGTGGTTTTGAGGACCCTAAAAAATCGTGTTCGTTTTGCTTAAAAGTCGTGACGACTGAGGCGTCACGCACAAGTGCTTGAAGCCCAAATAAACGAAAGCAACAATAATGAACGTAATCGTTCTGTCATCAGTCATTTTTTTGGTGATTGCGAATTTTAAACTAATGGCATTTTTATTCAAATAATTTTATCTTGATGGGTAATTTCAAGCAGCAAATATAATAAAGGCAATCTCCTGGATATACAAAATTATGTTGCACAAGTTTTTTTTGAACTACTATCCCTGAATTCTCAAAATATTTGAATTTGTCCATTATTGACCTTGGTTAATAATAGAAAATTATTAACCACTAATAGAGAAATTCAACTTCTTTTGCTATAAGAAGCAATAATTGTCAACTTCACAGCTAGTAGTGGAAAAAATACAAAGCTCCTTTGTGGGAAAGTGTCCCGTAAGAAGCCCCGTTATGGTGCGTAGTTTGTTCCTGCTCATTGAGAGCAGTTCTTTTGCTACTTTTTCTGATGGTTCTTTTATAAATTTCTTTCCATGTGTTTGCCTGGGCGTATTCTTCCAGAGTTTTATGGATTGTTCTTTAACCCACCCTTTTAACCATGACCTATAGTGGAGCATCTGGGGATGCCCACAGATGGTTCGGGTCCGTTCATCAGTGTTGACGATCCTGCTCTTGCAAGTTCGTCAGCTTTTTTCATTGCCAGCGATTCCTTTGTGACCTGGGACCCACTCCAGTGTTACACTGTTCCGAGTCGCCAGTCTTCTAAGTTCTTCGCCGCATTCCCATACCAGCCGAGATGTTACCTGTATATTAATTTGGGAACAGCTATTTTAAAAAGTGATAGATGATTGAAAATTGAAGCTTTCATTAAAACAGAAAAACAATCTCACAAAAATAAATTTAACCTCTTCAGCTAAATTATTCACAATTGTTGAAGAATCTATTTCTATTGCCACATCCCGATGAATACTCATATTGCGGCAGTATGCTAATAAAAAATTATTGTACCTTCATTGTATTTTCTATGGGGAGGGTTTGAACCCCTAAAACCCCCCTTATATACGTCCCTGGTATCAATTTTAATAACGCAAAGTTTTGGGTTTCCTAAAAAATAATGTGGTAGAATAGGAATAGAAGGTGAATTGAAAAATATTATTACTAATGAATGTCCAAAAATTAGTAGAATCACGTTTGCAAATATACAAAAAAAAATCCGAAATGTAACATTTGATAATTAAACAGGCTAATGCATTTGCGCTGTGTTTAGTAGGGTCAGCATAATAAATTTGAATCCAAAAATGTCACTGATGATAGGGAAAGAGACCTCTGTTAGGGTCGAATGTTACATAAATCCAAAATAAATTCTCGCCTACAATGAGATGCGAACTCGCAATACTTACGCTGCTGCTATCCCTAAATTGAATTCTCCTAGCGTGTCACCTCCAATTATTTTACATCCTGATTACTTGAATACAACTCATATAAAATATCGATCGTCTCTGGAAATTAAGGAAATGATAGGGCACGGTACGTGGGGCAATGGGAAACAGGTTTTGTTGATTTTAGAGATTTTGGGTCAAATATTGCACGTTCAAGGATTATTTTGTTTGGCGTTACCACTGAAATTGGGGATAATTTGATACTGCTGAATTTCTCTTTACTGTAGCTTATTGCAAACCAAGGCAAACAAACCATGTGGAAATTAAAAAATAATGTAGCTTTACGTAAAAACATTACCATATCTTAATATATTGTTTTAATTGAAAAAAATCGATTGTCGAAATACAGGGTGTGTCTAAATTCATGTCAGATGAAAATAAATGAATGCCTATGTGTGTATTGAAATGATATTGAGTCATAGAAATAGTAATTGGAACAAATATAGGTAAATTGGTATAGAATATAGTAGGGAAATTCAAGTAAATGGTGAAACATGAATTAACTGATGTATTTATTATTATAGAAATTAAAATAGATCCGAAAACAAGATTTATTCATCTTAAAATGTTATTGTGTATTTAAATAATTCATAAATGAGAAGAGGACTTGATTTTGATGAATATTTCATAACACTCTATTTAGTCATCTTTAATAGGAAATATATTGTATGAATTATTCCGTTCAATTTTAATTAACAAAACAAGGCTTTTCCATAAAAATTTTTTGCGCCAGAACCCAAAGAGAGAAAACCATTCTTCGACTCGCAAGACCAAGACCAAGACAGAATGAACAAGACTAATACCAAGACCGACTATGCAAGACCAAGACTCAACCAAAAATTCTTTTTCACACTATATGAGATAGGATATTTGTAACAGCGTCCACATGCTTTTCTTGGAACAATATAAGTTGGCATGTCGAATTGTCAGTTTTCTTTACTAGATTTTAACGATATACATGAAAAAACAAAGAAATCACTGTAAAAAAAGGATCTACAAAAATTTTCGAAGAGTACATAATGTCTTAATGAACTTTTTTTAAGTCAAAGATAGTAGATTTAGGTTTAAAAATGTTTGTTGCATAAAAATAAAATATTTACAAAAAGTTTTGAAAGATGTTCGTTAAAAAATTATGGCAAGACCAAGACTAAACCAAGACCAAACAAAATACAGCAAGACCAAGATCAAGACCGAGACCAGACAGATTTGAGCAAGACCAAGACCAAGACCGAGACTGTTCGAGTCTTGGTCTTGGTCTTGCTTTGCTCATCACTATTATGTTCCCGATAACTAAGCTAACTTAAAAAGGATACTCTACATTGATAAATAAAATGAAAATAATATAAAATAAAGTGATAAAAATCATTTTAAACAGTATGTATGTATATTGGGGTGATATTCACTGCAACCACAAATATCTATTTCTCTACTCAGCTCCTGAGGAGAAACCCAAACCCACATACTTGTGAATTGCATAGGCATACAGAATCATAGGACACCAAGGAGACTACAGGATAGAAGAGGATGGGATGGGGAAATTTTGCGATAGGAAAGACCCATCATAATTTTATACGGACAGTCACCTCCTGTTTTTTTCTTTTAATAAGCTGTTTTCTACTCGGTTTTCTACTACTACTTCAACGCTCTGCTTAAAGCTATCAGCATGTGCTGGCAAGATACAATTATACTCGATTTGAAATTGGTTGATAGTAATAAATCATTTTTAGCAGCCGATTCCATAGGCGCACCTACCTGACGTGCCGGTTTGAACCCTATTTACTTATCCGAATAATTTAGTAATCATTATTGTCATAACAGGTAAAAATAATTATGCCGAGAATTCCGGGAACAATTAATACACAATGTTACTTCAGGTTGTTACGAAAAAGGTAGGTAGGTAGGTAGGTACCTCTACTTATTGGTATAAAACTGTGAGTCATTTTAAGAGCGAACAAACCTAATGCGAGTATTCTAGGACACACATTTGGGTAATTTTTGAAAATGGAGAGTCTTTCAGGATTTATTCCAGTTAAGCGAGCTGCGAAATCAGCGCTAAGCATTAGTGAAAAGATTATTGTGCTTAATGTATTTAATGCACTTAGATATCAAAAAAGTGCAATAAGTATCGATTCTACAGTGGAACTTTGTTCAAAGATGACAGGTATTGGAAAAGCAACCATCTACAGGCTGATGCGGGAAGAAAAGACAGGAACCGTGACGCCACCAAAACCATCTCCAGGAAGGCGAACAATACCGATCGATGAGGACGAAAAGGCCATCTTAAGACGAAAGGTGCATTCATTCTATTTCAATAAGGAGATCCCTACTTTGGATAGAGTTTAAGGGGCAGTAAAAGAAGACTTTCCTGCAATCAAGAGAGATAAACTATGGAAAGTTCTAAGAGAAATGAATTTTAGGTGGGAAAAACATAGTTGGAAGTCTCATTTGCTCGAAAAAGATGAAATAGTGTGTTGGAGACGCTTTATTGTTATTAGTATTATATTTATTCAAATACAAGGGTAACAAATTATGCCACACATCCGAATGTTCACTAAATTATATAATTATTGTGTTTAATATAAACTTAAACCCACCCGAAAGCACGTGCATGAGTGCAAAACATCACAGGTAGAATCCTACCGCTTATTGTTCGAGCCTCGGGTTAAGCTTTGTATTCGACGCCCTTATCAGATCTATAGGAATGAAAGTTTAATAAATGCAAAAGGGTCTATACTTTCAATGTATATACTATTTAAAACTTGGCAATTTAGGTGGACCACTTTGTATACGTGTTTGACGGATTTTAATGATTTATTACTATCAACCAATTTCAAATCGAGTATAGGTGTCTCTAATATGGGTGCCCCAAATGAGGGATTGCAGGGCATGAAATAGCAGACCAGCTAGCTCAAGAATGTTCTAAAGGAGCCAGCATTTACAGGTCCGGAACATTCTCGAAGGATTACATAAGAGGGGAAGTCGGGAACTGGCTAGTTAAGAAACACCAACTTAAATGGAGGCTGACACAAGGACACCTCCATACTAAGAGTTTACTGAATAAGTTGGACAAGGAACTATCGTCCAGGCTATTGAAACTGGGTAAGAGAAATTTGAAGACAGTTACCGACCTGGTGACTGGACTGGACACTGTAACCTAAGGAAGCATCTGCACAGGATGGGCAGAGTTAGTGAACCTAGTGCAGAAAATGTGAACTCTACGATGAAACACCTGCTCGCATACTCTGCTTCTGTGAGAACTTACAAGGACTCACAAGCACTTTGGAGTGGAAATAATACAACCATCACAACTACTGAAGATCCCTCCAGATAAAGTGGTGGCCTGTATAGAAGACACGAAGCTTCTGGAATGGAAGTAGGTGGATAACATGGGTGAGGTTACAAAGATTCAGTTCAAGTGCCCGGGTTGTTCAGCCCAACCTAAACGTATAAATTAAATGAATGGATGAACTACTTCAACTATAACCTCATGTGCTGTACCAGATAAATTATATACTTTAACTTATTCAATCTAAATGATGCTGATGTGAGTATTTCAAGACTGACTCCGTGAATAAATACGAAAGTTTGGTAATCAATAATATAATCCATCTCAATATTAGTGCTCTGAAAAGAAAAGGAATAATCACGATTGATAGATGTTTGCCTTTTCGCTGAGCTTTGTTCGACTTACCCTTATTATACACAAAAACTTTCGATTGTCCTGTAATAAATTATACCAAGGATAAGACTTTAGACTGATATATGGTGATATATCAAGAGCTTTAGTTTTTACACAGCTAACGAAAATATTTCTCTTTTTTATTTGTTTATCTTGGGGCGGGGATATATTTGACTCTATGCAAGGGTACATGATAAATAAGCTTTTTTCGAAGTACTTTTGTTTGTGGATTTAAGGCCCAGCATTGTGTCAGCACAGTCTATCCGGATATCCATCAAAGCTAGGGATTTGCTCAAGCTGATGATGAAATTAAAATGTAGAGTTTTTGTTTCTTGTGAATAGCTATCGACAATGTCAATTTTAAAAATATTGTACTGTATTAAAAAACGACCTTCATAAACAAACACGATATTAACACAGTATAGAAACGAACAAGTAGTATAACTTATAAATGTCATTCATAAATTGCCAGAGCTTTTGATTACCTTGAACGGATCGCTTTCCGATTCATTTTACCATAGGCGTAGGTGGCATAAGTTTTAAAATGACTTGAACGTGTTGAATGTTTTTTCTTAAATATTGTAGAACACTACACTGATGAATGAATAAAATAATAGTCTTATACAAAATATTTATTGGTTTTTCCATATTACAATTATCATTTTGTTATGATTTTTAAAATTTTTATTGACAAATTTCAATGTTCAATATAGTCGTACCCTGAAGAAAAGTTTTATTGGAAAATCAACACAAGGATGTACAAACTTTTTGACTAATATTTATAAGTGATTCAACAATATTAACTTCCGTAGCAACTTTCTCAAAATTCATTTGGAATAATGTTTCTAATAATGAGATGTATTGTACAAAATTTCCATGCGGCATATTCAAGTTTTCAAAAGTATCCTTATCCGTATTTGCATAAGCTCTAAGGTAACAGTATAAAGACGACTCGTCTAAATTCTGATACGCTTGTGAATACATCTCACATACGCTGCATGTATGAATTTCCGAACATTTTTTAACTAAATAACCACAAAACTAGCGAACAAATAAATAAATCCAATAAATCATTTGTCTGAAAGTCTTTAGGCATTGCAGTCTGGCTCAAAATGAGCACCACATAAACGATGACTACTATTGTATAGCTTCTATTTTTGGCATCAAGTCAGGCCAGGCCTATCGCATGCTTCGAGCCAAACTTTAGCTCTCAAACAAAAACAACAAATTAAATCAAAGCATGAAACTAAGGCTCATAAATGTAATATGAAGATCAAATAATAAAGTATTATACTTTTCGTATGAAAATACAAACAGTTTCTCACTCTTCTGAATCCTTTGGAAAACGGTAAAATTCGCAAATTCACCACTGGCACTTTGGTTGGATCGCAGCACAGCACTGGCCGCCGGATGAGGTACTCATCCGAAAGACGTTGTAGGTGACAGAGAGCTCGGCAGTGTAACTTCACGAGATAACATACTGGTTCGTAATTTAACAAGTTTTCGATATATAATAATAAAGTTGTTTTCCATACTTATGACAGTACAGTTTAGTAATTCAATATTTTCAAAGTTGACATTTAAGACTAAAAAAAGTTTAAGAACAGACGTTTCATTTCAGAGGGGGTCCATATTTCGTTGAATGTAACCCTCAAAAAAATGGGGGGTCAAAAGGGTACAGAAACCCCCCCCCCTGAAAATCCGTAATAAATAAAAAAAAAGGTAGAACGTGTCGCGGGACACACGGTAGGAACTTTAGTTCCTTTTAAGCAAAAGTTATGTAATACATCTGACGTTATAGATAAACAATTTGCATATTCTTTGGTGGTTGAGTAGTAAGCACACCAGACTCTCACGCGGTAGACCCGGGTTCGATTCCCCGCGAGGAATTTTTTTAATGTTAATTTTATTTTTAAATAATCATTCTGCTTGATATTAATAACGACAACAGGTAGACGTTTGAAATATTTAGCAGAATATTCATTATTATAGATAATGGTACGGTACCCTCCATGAGGGAGTCCGACTGGCAACATCTACTTATAACAGCATCGTATATTTAAAAAAGTAAACCGTAGCATTATACAAATTGGACATTCGTTTACCACAAAATTAGTGGAAACATAAAATTGAATTGTTAAATTTTTAATTTGAAGTTATATTACAGTTTATAGAAATTTTTATTTTCTAGATTTTTTCCTAAGTGGGTCGTAGAAAAAATATGCTGCTCGACTCGTGTGGATTGTCCATATCGCACTTGAACGATTGAGCACTCCGCCTACGGCGTCGTGCTTCATCTTCGTCCTCGTGCGATATGGCCATCATATCCACACTAGTTGCACAAACTACAATTTCTTTAAAAATATGCCCTTTTACATTTAAAAACTACCTGCCAAATGTCAAATCAATTTATCCATCCATTTTAAAGTTATCGAATTAAAACATTCAAGTTTTCAAAATTTCAACACCCTGTATTTCGAAAAGTAGCTTGACCCCTTAATCGCGCAAAAAAAATTATGGAAATAATAGTAAAACTTTATCCGAAATTCAAGTAGATCACTAGCATTGCGAATACCAGCTTTGCATAGAATTTCAATATAGCATCGGTGGTTCAGTGGTTAGAATGCTCGCATTGCACGCGGGCGGCCCGGGTTCGAAACCGGGCATGAGCATATTTATTATTATGAATCGCTGCTTCGTAAACGAGAGAGAGAGACTAGGGAGGCACAAGCACGCAAAAGCAAGGCACATAACGAAGCAATGTAACATAACGTAACGCGTAACGGTCAGATATTTTGCGTCGCGACCCCTGGTCGCTCAAACATAACCTGGCGTAAAGAACTAAAGTTCCAATAAATGAACGCCACTACCTCCAGTTTATGGGATATAGTATACTGGCGTTTCATATACATATACTCTGTGGTATTTATAAGATGCGACATTGGGATTCCTGTTCAAAACTGTCTAACGAGAGCTAACTTTTTTACAAATAGCGTTAAAAAAAAAGTTCAAATGCAATTTTAATTCCCTCAAATTCGCTCTGGTTTAATGAAAGAATGGATAGTTATGTTTGAAAAAGTCGAACTCCATTTTCATACCACTTTCGAGTACTCTAAACCGAGTACGGGATAGCAATATAGGTAGAAGCACGGTAAACTCAAAAGTATGGCTGCCGCGGTGGTGAAATTTTTTTGTTTTTAGCTTATTTTTCACAATTTTTGTCTAAAAAACATTAAATTTAAAATAAAGTAAAGTTATTTGTTTCAAAAATTGTGAAAAAAGAACTTAAAACCAAAAGAAATTCACCATCGCGGTGAATCGAACCGCCATACTTCAGTTTAAACTTCTCTGTGTAAAGTTTCCCGTGCTTCTACCCATACTGCTATCCAGTACTCGGTTTGAAGTATTCGAAAATAGTGTAAAAATGGAGTTCGAATCTTTTGAACATTACTATCCATTTTTTCATGAAACCAGAGCGAATTTAAGAAAATTAAAAGTGTATTTGAACTTATTTTTCAACGAGCTTTCCAAATCTGTTATTTTTTATGAACGCTATTTGGTAAAAAAGTTAGCTTTGACAGTTTTGTACAGGAATCCCATCGCATCTTATCAATAACACAGTGTGTATATGTTACCGTGAAAGACCGAAATCTGGTGAATGTCGATATACACCGGTGAATGTCAACATTCTCAACGTTGCTTGACGTATGTCCGAAATATTGTTGAAACTTCATTATTTCTAACTTACACCGGCGATTGTCGACATTCAGGATGCACTCATGGTGTATGTTGAAAAGAATTTTTTTTTTGAAATAAAAACAAAAAAAATCCATAGCTCTTTATTTATTAAAATAATATGGGAAAAGGACTTTGTTGAACTCAAAACAAACAGTAGAACATAAAAATATAAAATGAAATATAAAGAATAAGAACAATATCTCATTTATTGCAACAACTTAAACTACCGTGGCAATTCGAATTGCACAAAAGTTCCTTGCTTTTACAGCTGCATTTAGTCGTGAAACACTTCCTTTTGCAGTTACAACGTGTATAGCCTTGCCCTCCACTTTTTGAATTAACAGAAGCTGCTTCTCTTAGTGACATTTATTTTGTTGAAACTTCGTCCATGGAAAGTAACTTTTCTTTACAAATTACGAACTGATTACGGGTGAAAAGCTGCTTCAAGGTACCATTTTTGTTAGCTAATCTATAAAAGTCTGAATCCTCTATTCCAACAACAACCGCTAATACATTTCGAGGGTCTGTACGACCACGGTCGACATCAGGGACTTGAATTCTCACGGTATCTCCAATTTTGGCAGGAGGAAAGTTTTTTTTCGATGTTCGCAACATTTTTGTTGCTTGAAGTAGAAGATTCTCTTTTGCAGCTACTCTTTTTAAAGAAATTAACTCGTGCTGTTCAGTCAGTGCTTGAGATGAGGATGTGTTAGGTGGCGGATCAGTCAGTGCTTGAGATGAAGACGTGTCAGGTTGCGGGTCAGTCAGTGCTTGAAATGAAGACGTGCCAGGTTGCGGATCAGCTTCAATGGTATTTTCATTATCCATGTCTGTTTCAACATAAGCTTCTAGCTGTTCTTCGGTCTCAATGTTTGAAATTTGCCCGCGAGGGAGTGATGACGATGTTATACCCCTTTTTGGTTCAACGCCAAACAGGGCTTCATAAGGACTCTGGCGTATTCCTTCTTGATAAGTTGTGTTTTTGGCGAATTGGACAAACGGCAAACCTTCTGACCACTTGTTTGAATCATTGTCTTGCATCCAAGCAGTTAACATATTTTGTATGTCCTGATTGGCTCTTTCAACTGAGCCTTGTGTTTGACTGTGACGTGCAGTGTCTGAGATTCACCGGACCTAATTTGTGTTTGTCGACATATACCGGTGAAAGTCCGAATGTATAATAGGATTAAGAAATGTTCGGACTTTCACCAAGGCATTTGACATTTGTCGACATCCACCGGCGAATGTTGACATTCACTACTTTTGGTCTTTCACCTTAACATATATAAGGGTCAATTCTATAAGAAGTGGTTAAAAATTAACGATACGCCGTTAAATTTGACAAAGTTTACGCTATTATAAATGTTTCAATCTATACATAGTCAAGATTATGATTCAAATTTTAACATGTATGGTATCCAATAAAGAGTTTTCCGTTAATACTTTAAAACTTAATATGCATACAGACTAGCAAAAATTGGTTAGAAGATTCTCTTATTTTAAACTGTGCGTTAAAATTTAACATTTTCTTACAGAATTGCACCTATACAAGGCTATATACTCCAGTTGGAGTTGTAGCCGCACATTTTGAGCTCTTTTGACCCTGTATCTTGTTGGGAGTCAGTTCACGTTTTCTTGCTGCTTATCTACAATTTATTAAAGGTTTTTGCAGTTTCGACAAGCCTTTCTGTCCTGCATCTGTCTCATCCCGCCTTGTGCTACCCGAGGTGCTCCCAAACTTTTTATACCTTCTACAACCTGATCTCTCCATCTAGTTTTGAGACTTCCTGGTAATATTTCCTCATTAGGTCTCCATTCTGTAATTCTCCTTACCTCCTGTCCTTTCTTCATTCTTTTAACATGTCCGTACCAACGAAGTACGAAGTTACGTTACACCGTTAAAAATGAATTGAAATTTGCAAATAATTACAAAGTGAATGTGTATTTATCAAAATAGCCTGAATGTAATTTGAAATTAATTTGAACTAAAATGTATAGTGATTGTTTTGACATTGAAAATACACCAGTAGAACTCGGCCAGAAAAGGAAAATGTCAACTATGTTAATGTTTAATTATTAAATCGATTTGTTGTTATTGCTGTGGTGATAATTAACTGCATTATTTGAAGCAATACCTACTTAGATGCATTTTTATCAAATAACATTAACTACAGATTTACTGAATCGCATTCTTGTTTTTGTATTTAGATAGAGGAACATCAACAAAATAAAATGTTTCATGATTATTTATAAGGTGTGACTAGTGGTCCGCCAGAGGAACGGAAAGATAATGTATATAATAATCTTATTTTCAGGTGGAATGGCACGTGCTGGAATGGCATTAAGAAGAGGAACGAATCAGGGGAATACAGAGTAAGTTTAAATATTTTCACAAAAAGTACAGTCAAATACAAATGAAACGCACAAGGCAAACACCAAAATTCATAAAAATTCAATTAGTTTCAATGATTGATGGTAAGCCTTCGCTAAGATGTATTAGGAATACTTCAATTGTGACCTAAAAAACGTAGACCTGTTTGATGGGGATAGAGCAGATGTTTAAATAATGCAGTCTCAACCTAATCTAATTGTGCGTTTCATTTGACTTTGACTGTACATTATCACTGCATTTATTCTTTTATATTGTAGTGCTTTCATTGGTATTGATACCCACCTTGTAACGTAATTAAAATATCAGCTGTTCAGCTCTACGAATTTATTTTAACCATCCAATTATAAAGTTTCGACTAAGTTAGGAACCTTATAACCATTGGCGATATTCGATACCGAATACGAAATTCACTTTGCACTATATGATTCTAGTTTCAATAAGTAAGTTATCTCCTTCAGAGCCTTCAGAGAACAATAGAGCTTCCTATTATAGTGTATTGATAACTTCAGCAGAACACGTTTTCGTGAAGGTATGAACTATTTCTTGAAGATATTGTCAATGTAATGATAATAATAATAACGAAGTTTCATTTACAAATAATTGGTCACTATCTCGAATGTGAGGAAGTTTCTATACGTGGGGAGATCTTTATGTCTTTTTTGGTCCACTTTGCTTTTGTTTGGAATAGAATCCACTCTCCCATCTACGTAACGATGTAGATTACGGCTTTGAAATCAAAGCCAACAGTAACATAAGCTGACCTTTTTCCCACCTTTTATGATGACATCAGAATATATGATTCAAATTCAACATTTACTTGATATTAATGAAAAATTCTCCAGTAATATATAAGTGGGATTTGGATTAAACCCGTGCAAAACCTTGAATGTCAAAAATGGTAAAATCATTACTATGGTGAAACCAGCAAATTTCTAGAATTCAAGCAAGCTATGCTACTAGACCAGAAAAGAGCAAGCACCAAAATAAGAGAAGCCAGTTCTCTCAAAAGGTAATTACTTTATTGAAATCCCAGATGAACGCAAAAAATCTCGCCAAAGCAATTAACACCTACGCCATACAGGTCCTGGCATACTAATTCTAAAGTGGACAGAAACAGAACTGGAAGATCTGTATCTGTAGTGTAGGGAGGGTGAGTGTAGGCTCACAGCACTTGATCCATTCTACATACTCCCGAGGAATTGTCCTCCTAGGTCATCGTCCATCCTGTCCTTCCCAGGAAGTTGGACAGGTCACTAGAAGACATCTCCTTTATATCGACAGGTGTAGGCCAATACTCACCGAACACACACTCTTATTGACGATAACTCCGGACACTCGCATAAGACATGCCTGACAGTTTCGTAGAGGTGTGTCCACTAGCCCCATAGTATGGAGGTGTGTCCTTAGTTGACAGTGGCCAGTCAGAAATCCTACTGTTAAACGTAGATTTTTCCTGGTCATCGTCAAATATTTCTTCGGCGACAGCTTCCCAGGGTCGCCCAGGGTGATCCTGGCAAGACTGCATTCTTTGATTCCATCTCATTTCTTAACTGGAAGATATTCAAAGAACAACGAGTACCATGATGACCCAACACAAATGTCAGCACCCGGCATCATCAGTTATTAGGACTACACTACCAAGGGAAGAGGTCTAGAGAACATAGTTAATTTACATCCCAAACAAATATCTAAATTTAAAATTCTTCATTGTAAAGACTCAAACATCTAATTTGTATGATCTAGCTGCGAAAGCAGATGAAATTATTTCCTCTTGGATCTTGTAAACCCTGATAGGAAACTTGAATTTAAAATAATGAATTCGTTCCATTTGGTTTTACATACTGTATATTGGGGTCTTTACATGTCCTGATCTTATTCTGTTTATTGTGACAATAATTTCTCTATTTGATATTCCCTGGAACAAACCTACAGTTGTAACCTTAGCTTGGAAACTGATATAGATCTGACAGTGTATGTTATTTTCAAAAGAATTTTGCAATTCATGTAGCAAATTATTTCTGAATATACTCTTAAGATCAGTAAATAACACTAATCTTGTTTTTATCGATATCCCGAGGAGATTCATGATTTAGCCAAAGTTTCAGCTATTTCATTTCCTTCTTTCTTCTTGAAAATACAAAATAGTACAACTTATATTTGAAAACTGTTTTCGAACAGATTATTAGTAGATTTTCTTATGATTATGAAATCAAACAATTTTATTTTGTTAAATCTACATTATATTAAACTTAAAGTGACGCGTTTCGCTAACACAGTAGCTTTTTCAAACGAATGGAGGTATAATGAGAAACTTTCAATTTATACAGTGCCTTAATACTAAATTATACGGATATTTAACAATAAAATTATAATCTACTTACAAGGAAATGAAATGAATTTGTCTTAACATGGGATTAACTAAAGTATTTATCAAGTTTACCTGGAAACTCATTCACAACCATCCTACAGGAATCTTTC
>CAJUYG010003830.1:0-19224 GCA_910591675.1 Galerucella calmariensis | reverse complement strand
TGGATCCCATTCCTTCTTGTTGCTCATTTCCGTAACGAATTTCTTTGTAAAGTTATATTTTTTCATCATACCGTCTTGTAGCATGTCCCAGGTTGTCTGATTTCTAAGAAGTGAGGAGGTGTTTTTTTTAATGATTCCCTCTCTACTTAGTCTGTATCTTGTTCTTTCTGCAACACTTTCCACCACCATATGTAAAGGGGTGAGGTTGAGAATCACTTCCATGGCTGCCGTTGGGCATGTTCTCATTGCTCCTGTAATGCATATACAGGCTAGTCTTTGAATTTTGGAGAGGTTTTCTCTCGTCGTCAATAGGCTAGTTCTACTACACCAGGCAATGGCTCCATAAGTGATGATTGGTCTCACTATGGCAGTGTACATCCAGCTTAGGATTTTTGGGTTACAGCCCCAGTTTGCTCCTGCCAGATTTCTGCACACCATTATAGCCATTTTTGCCCTGTATGTAATCTCCTTTTCGTGTTTGTTCCACAGGAGTTCACTGTCTAAAGTTAAACCTAGATACTTGACTTCTTGTCTCCATTCAATCTCGTTCCCATCAAGTTTTATGGTTTTGAGGTTGAGTTTTCTTTTCTTAGTGAAGGCTATCAGGATGGTTTTAGTGGGGTTTATGCTAAGTCCCACTTGCCTACACCAGCTATTTGTATAGTTCAGACCCTTTTGTACAATATCGCAAAGGGTGTTTTCGAATTTTCCCCTGGCTGTTATAACAATATCGTCGGCATATCCTTGGCAGGATATACCGAGATCCGTCAAACCACACAGGAGTTCGTCAACCGTCACACTCCACATTAATGGGGATGCTACTCCTCCCTGTGGGCATCCTCTGGTAGTGCAGATGGAGACAATGTCTTTGCTTGTCCTCGTCTCTGCTATTCTTGTGGTGAGCAGTTCCGACATCCATTTGGATGTTGTGCTGTCTACACCTCTTCTGTTCAATGCTCTTCTGACTGCCTCATGTGGAGTATTGTCAAAAGCTCCTTCTATGTCCAGAAATGCACATACTACAGTTTCTTGGTTGTCTAGAGCACCTCGGATATCCTCCGTCAGTTGTACCAGTGCAGTCTCCGTAGATCTGCCTGCCCGGTAGGCATGCTGACATGGGTGGAGAGGTAGTCTCTCTAGGATTTCCGTTCTAATATGGTTATCAATAGATCTAAGTAAGTGTAATCAAAAATAGGATGTCACCGGAATGCATAATCCACTTTGAAACTTTTTTGTCTCTTGGTTATACAGTTACACAGTGACTGGTTCAAGTGATTATTCAAAAAAATTTACATATACATGTAAGAAAATACCTTATATTTCTTCAACCTTGTTTTTATTCACCCGCTCTATCATGGCGAGTGTTGATAGAAATGACACCGACATACTTGCGAATGTTTGACAGTGGAAAAATATTATGTCATAATTTTATTGTAAAAATTAATATAAATTGTAATTAGAGAAAAGACTGGAATAATAGACATTTAATGTCGTTTCTCTTTTTACAGGTAAGATTTTGTTAATAACTATGTTTGTAATAGAAAATAAAAAACTCTTTTTACAGGAGGAACTCAATAGTGTCTTTATTCAGTAGAAAATTTCATCTTACAAAACGACATTATCGTCTACAATAATTCAGAAATATGGAAAAGCTTTGTTTTGAATTCACGGTTAAAGCTGATGAACATGTTAAAACCAATTTAATATGCCTAATATCCATTACTACTCCAGAGGGCAAAAGTTATAGCTTGCCAGAGCAATATCAACCAGTCCGACTTCATCCAGAATTGAAAAATACTCCAATTTTCACAAAAATCAGGAACTCACTACAAAGAAGATATCAAACAAGAAAAGTATGAATACCTCTAACAGAAGAATTAGAAAAAATATATATCTTTGAAGAAAATATCCAATTTCAAGATTATCTTTTGGAGGAAATAACAGATGTTATAGGAATTGGTGCTATCGAAACTGGCATTACAAACGAAGCACTAACATGAATGGTGCATTATTAGATTATGCACTGAAAAAAGAGAGAGTTTTATTGGAATACAATAAATCAATGGATAGTCGCACCTTGATAGATCTAATTGCAGTGGGATTACCAGACTTTATAATAGACAGGATCGATAGAAAAAGTCTAACTAATACAGAAGATCTTTCCAATGAATTGAGAAGTCTAGAGCACTTGATAAAGAGAAAAATGGTGAAAGAGAAGAATAATAGTAGCATCAATATAAAGGAGAAAAAACCTTGTGAACTTTGCGAAAAGCTTAACAAAAAAAATCGTTTCCACCCTGAATCAGCATGTTGGTTCAAAACAAAAAATAATGAAGACAAGAAGAACGATACAATAACATGTATAAATAATTCAGAATTGGAATGTGAATTGATAAAAGGAAATCCAAAAAACTAGATTTGCCACCATTGATTAAACTAAAAGTAATTCTTAACGATACTATAAACGTAAATGGAATTTATGATTCGGGATCAAACGTATCCTTAATAAATTCTAAGTTAATTAAAATGGAAAAAGAAAAGATAATTAATAATAAAAATATGAATTTAAAAACGATCAATGGTGTGAAACAAACAGATGGACTAATATGTATAAAAGCAAGAATTTTGAATATAGAGAAAATGATACATCTCTTTGTAATAAACAGTGAAAATTTCAATTATGATTGCCTGATAGGCTTAGACTGTATAAGGAGTTTCAAATTAAGTCAAAATGATAAACTAGAAATAAATCAAAACACTACTTCGAATTTAACATGTGAAGATTTAACAAGAACTAATCATGATTTTGGGAGGGGGAATTATGAAGATGAGACACTTGGAATTGAAGAAAATATACAAGACCGTATTATAATAAACTTCAATGAACATGTTGTTGAAGAACACTTTGTTATGTCTACAAATCATCTAAATTACGAAGAAAAAATTGAAATTGATAGTTTAATTGAAATGTATAAACCGCTTTTTGCAAAAGATAAATTCGATATAGGAACTGTGAAGAATTATGAAGCTCACATTGACCTATTAATTGATAAATATCCAAGTAAGAGACCGTATAGATGTACGATAGAGGATAAAAAAGAAATAGAAGCACAAATTTCCAAATTACTGGAAAAAAGATTAATTGAAGAATCCTATAGTCCATTTGCCGCTCCAGTAACCTTGGCATATTATAAACGGGAAGAAAATAAGAGATCTAGGCTTTGCATAGATTTTCGAGATTTGAATAAAATAGAAAAAAAAATAGAGTTTATTTCTCAATCAGTCAGCTGTAACAACCGTACTGCTTTTTTGTTATTAGATTACGACCAATAACATGGAAATACAGTATCAGGTGCTTAATAATATCACCTCTTGAGTTGAAGTTGAATTTACATTCCTATTCAGACAAGTGGCTGCAACGTTTTCACCAAATACTCCACAAAACAAATACTAGGCGACAAAAAATTTCAATACTTGAGAAGTTATGATTTTTACTGACCAACATATGAAGTATTATTCAATATACTTCCTTTATTATTGTCAAATTTCATTTTATTGCTTATTTCGCACGAGTTTATACTATAATTCTGTTCGTGAAGCAGTCACAAACGGTTGGAAACTGGACGATTCTGCGAAGAATGTTTTTGTGAACGGTTTATGTTCACTGCCTATGAGACGTCCATAAATTCCAATGTGAAAAACCGATATTTAACATGGTGACTCAATTTCCCTTACTTTTTTCCGTGTGTGTACTTGCGAATTGCACAGTAATTCAGAATCCCATGGCACAACACCTAGGAGATTACTGAATAGAACAGGGACATTTACCTGTGTTTATGCCTACTACTTACTTACTAAGCCTGTTTTCACATTTTAACTTCTTATTTATATTTTTGTCTGTTGTATCTACTGGGCATTTACCGTTTATATGGAAAATTTTGTTATTTACCGAATAATTTTACATTTTACCAGAAGTTCAGGTCTATATATAGCCAATATTATACTAAGCGATGCATTCAATTACCAACCATCTAATTTGTCGCGTTTTATATTTGTGTAAATTTTTGCGGTAAATTTCCGAACCCGACTCTGTTCTAGAAAAAAAACGAAATGTGTAAACACCATAATATCAATCTGTCAACAGATATTTTATTATTAAAAAGACGACAATGAGTTGATTGGTAGGTTAATCGTTTATAAATACCACAGCGGCACTCGTCTATAACCGAATATTCCACGTTATAGGTTAAACGTCTTTCATTTCGCGGAGTTCACGTTAAAGTTGAAACAATTCATCATTACTATTATTAGTATGTTCTCTAGAGGTTGCTGAGTATACGATTAGTGTTATTACAGTAATAAGTCGAACGTTTTTCTTTTTTTTTAATTTTTGCTTTTTACAACTTTTAAACAGAGAAGTATGTTAAAAAATATCAAGTGTCGATAATAGTCGAAACAAGAAAGTCAACATGTATGCTTTCTATATTATGACGCTGAACATATTGTTATTAGATGTGTATAAATACGAGGGCCGTATTTATCCACAATAGACTAAATCGTAGATAACTGCATCCAATCACTGAGCATTGGTGAACCAATGGGTAAACGCGCCCAATGCTGGCTATATTTGCAGTAGGATCTGATAAAAAGACTAGCCCTGATTGCCAGACTAGTTACACTTGTTCAATTATATCAATTTTTATTATTTAATCTCGACGATAAAAATGTAATTTGTGAATTCTGTAGAGTGATATGTTATTTCTGTGTTGTGGATTCTGTTATTCATTCAATGATAGAATTCATCTTGTTGTCTTAATAACATTCAAAATTTTTTTTTTATCAATAATGTCAAAATTTTTCGCTCAGCTATTTTACCAAAAAATTAATAAAAAAGCTAGCTAGAATTATTCTAAGATTTTCTTGTCATTATTTAAGAATTACTTCGTATCGTCGCGATTCAACTTAAGTTTTCCAAAAATCACCGGAACTCCAAAACTTTGACGCTTGAACTACGATTTAAGGAATGATTGCCCCAAATGTTTTTCTTGAAATTCAATCAATGTATCAATGTTGATTACATGAAGTTCGGTGTAGTGTATATTTTGGTGAATAATTGCAATAATGGACCCTAAGAAGCTACTCGAAATATTTTGGAAGATGAAGATTTTGCTGTAATAATAAATAAGATTCACACTGGAAGGTAATCTAGATTTTTTGGCATAGAATTAGTGATACAATTTTTGAGCATGTTTCCAGTAATAATATAACAAGAGAGTGAAAATAAATTGAAAATAATTTGACAGATTTTTTGAAAACTTGATGCCAGGAAATATTTCCAAATGGCAACAAGTTTGAACAAAATCTGTCAAATTATTTTCTAATTTATGGAACTCGCGAGTTATATTTGACTAGATTATTTTTTGATTCACAAATTTTCACAACAAAAAAGGTCAATAAAACTATCATAACAATATTGGAAAATTTAATTCTTTCTTTTCATGTTATAAGCCCAATCTTTCAAAATCAATGCCAGTGTAGCTGTTGTAGTAGATTGATACAGAATGTAATTTCTTTCTTTGGTGAAGGTCCTAAATTGTCTCCATATAGACTGATTAGTTAATAGAGTATTTTTCGAAGTAGGTAGTTTCTAAAATCTTTATTGTTATTTCTGCATCAGAAAAGGTACTAAACCGATAATTCTCACCCATTTTATATATCGCGTTGACACAATTAGGTAATTATTTTGACAACTATCTGACACTTGCTAGGCAAATAAAAACCACAGTGATTATTATTCCCGAGAATAATCACAAGAGATTTATTCCTACTATAATAATGACATAATTGGTTGAAACTTACACTTGTGACAAATAAAGAAGCATCTCATTGGTTTTAAGGAACGTCAAAAAATAATCATATTGAAACACAACTATCGTTTCTGGCTATTTTTAAGAATATGTCCACTTCCGCTTTCAACCTTTGTCCAAATTTGTTCATTATGTCAACTTGTTTTTTGCATTTTTAGTACTCAGTTTCATAGTTTTGTTCATTACTTCCGGATTTAACGAAATAAAATTTTTCTTGGGTGTAGTTTATCAACTTTCTTGCTATAACCATTTTGAAAAAATATATGGTGTATAGTAACAGTTTCAAAATGTTTACCTCAAACAAATAATATGTATAAGAAAATAAATATATAAATGAGAAATTACACAACAGAAATATATCACCATATTACTCGACCGGTTTCACAAATAACATTTGCATCGCCAGGAAAAAATTATAGAAACTAATATAAATAAATAAACTAATACCTGAGTAACCTTATTTTGATATGTCATAATAAGATATCTGAGATATCAGACACTCAAGGTAAGTATATATTTGTATGATATCCAAAAAACAACCCAACAATGGAGAATGCAGAGTATCTATCTGTTTATTTTTAGGAATTTTTTTTTATATTTTTTTGTTCTAAATCATCCCAAGAAATTAGGTGATAATATTAACAACTATGTGGTACTATTCATTGTGGTTTCATCATTTGATTCAATTGAATGTCTTTGATAATTTAACTTATCTGGATATTTATTTTCTGAGCAACTGAGTTTACTATATCTTTCTTGAAGATTTCTTTGTTTTTCGATATAAACTGCATTACAATTGGGATATTTGATCTTAAAAACGCCTGATTTGTGCGAAGAAGTCAATTTCTCTTCAGCATTTGTTTGTGAGTGTGAAATGCAATATTATTATATATTGAATTGTCTGCAAAGTTTAAATATAGTTTAGGTATAAGTTATCCAGATTCCAATGTAGTAGCTTTGATACTTGAAGCAATCTAAATAAAAATGCTTTATTGCCATTTGTTTGATGCATGTATTCCACTTTAGCGTGTTCTATCATCAGTCTTGTTAATAAAACTTGGTTGGAGTTGACTTACAGACTTACGGTGGGTTTCGATTCACACCACTGATTTTTCCAATTCACTGATAGTTATCGCTTGTACTATCACTTTTTGAACTTCGGTTTCAAATTATGGCAGTTGCAGCATTCCCTTTTCAGATTCGATTACGAAGAGATAATTATAAGTAATTTTGGGATCATTTATATCATTTGTGAATTGAACCGCTTGTAACAATGCATTGATTCCTACAGTGAAAACAGTGGTGCAGTAGTTTGAAAGTGAGGTACTTAATGTATTTGAAAATTATTTATGATTCAAAAAACACTGACTCTCTGAAGTCATTTTTCCGAATTATTTAAAGCCACCTTCAAAAAAACAAGCATCTGATTGTGAGCCTACGATATCAATTAGCATTTATTGTTATAAATGAATAGCAAATTTATTAACAGATGAATACGGATCTGATAATATATTTATTAAGTTGTAAACCTTTAGTTATTTTATGTTTAAAATAAATTTTATATCTGCGGGTCTTAAGATGGTCTACTTTAGATAAACACAGAGGATGGGTTCTGGCGAAGAGGAAATAGCCATTATTACAGATTTCTACGGATTTTTTTGTCGTAGACAAGAGAGCCGCCGCAGGATCAACTCTTCAACAATCGGAATCGCGAACTTTGTAAAATGTTTTCTATTCCATTTGGTTGCATTGTGTGATTATATATCGAAAGTGAGTGTTGTGACTGTGCCTCGAGAATTCGAAATTGGTTTATAATAATCTATTATTTACAGTATTTACTAATTTTCTCTTGCTTGTTAGCAATTTGATGTTTCGCTTCCTTTTATTACTCGGAATTGAATTAAACAGAATTACGTACAATAAATAACAAACTATCAATAATAGCTTTGATGTGTACTGTTCATAATATATGTATCACAGATTATACACCTGTCAACAATGGATATAAACATCTTATGTGGCAAAAGCAACTAATCCTTAGCTATATACCCCAGTGTAGCCATTGAATTTTAGCTCGCTACCAGAATAACATGTCGTTTCATGAATTGACAAAATTCATCCTTTGATTAAATTTGTTGTCGAGGTTTAAACTGTTTTTGGGCAATTAGAAACTCTCAATAAAAGTTAATTTAAACGAACCTGCTTAAGTCAACTTTGATTTTATATTCAACTTTTAGTTTTACTATTTCACAAATTTCAGTTCAAATAATGTGATTGTTGAAATTATAATTAGTAAACATATTCTCAAGATATTGGATAACTTCAATCCTACTTCAATCCTGGATTATATAGCAAATATGTAAAACTTTCAAGAATTGAAAAGCTGAATTTTCCATTGAAAATCATTTAACTAAGCTAACTGAGAATATTAAGAATTTTTTGTAGACTTTAACTTGTTATCAAGTTACGCGTAGTTGATGACCCATTGACGTACGTTACGTACGTTACTGGTATTTATTCATATTTTGCATAACGACATGGAGATGGAGGCAAGTGACACAACCAACAGAATACAAGGACTATTGAAAAAGAATTGAGTTGCCCAGTGAGGCCACGAGAATGGAATAAAGAGACTTAAAAACATATTGAAAATAGATCACGTTATCGAGAAATTTTTCTCAAGAACTGTATGTAGATATATATTTCATGAATTGAAATTAACTCATTCCAATAATATGTATACAGGGTGATCGACTAGTATGACACGGCTGAATGAAAAATACCATGATAAGTTAATTTTGAAAATTGTAGGCAGCTTTAAGCTTTATATTCTGAAATAAGCGACAATGTTACAGAGTGTTCCAAAACACGGTGCCAGATCAAAACTATGGTTTCTTGAATAAATCCCTCTATAGTTTACTTTGAAAACGATAATTGCTTCACTTCCCCACTTAAACAATAGAAGGCTGTGTTCTGTTATACAAAGTGTAATAAACGTTATAACCAAGTAATAAATTCAACGCCTTGTATAATTGGATATAGCTGAAAAGACGATAATCTATTGAAGCTAAGCATTTTCAGGGATGATGAAAATTCACAAGCACGAATGATTTTGCAAATACTTATCAAATCATATACATGTTGAGTCAAACTCAAGTATATTATCTCAAATGAATCACCCAGTATTTTACATCATTGCCGTACTTCTATATTCATCAAGCATTTCCCATACCTAAATTATTTGTTTTTGAGATATTTTTCAATTTCAGTAGAACGTAAAACGTTTACAAAAAATACTATTCCGGAGGAATAAAAAGTAACTGCACTTTTTTCACTAGAACAAAGTAGTTCCTAATCACATAACATCTGGAAAGCTATGACATACCTAAATACTACTACCCAGATGCTCAACTAGGTCATTGTTAGAAGGGTGAGTGAAAGAACAACACAATAAACACTGGAAGAATACGCCCAGGCGAATACATGGGAAGAAATTCATAAAAGAACCATCAAATAAAGTAGCGAAAGAACTGCTCTCAATGAGCAGGAACAAACTACGCACCATAACGGGGCTATTTACGGGACACTTTTCCACAAAGCAGCACCTGAACAAAATAGGGCTGTATAACGGAGACCTTACATGCAGAAGATGCAAAAAGGATACCGAAACAGCTCTGCATATACTATGCAACTGCGTGAGACGCTGGACCACGGGAGTCAGAAACTGTATGGTAGACCCCAAATGACTCCAGAAGACTTCTACAACCAACCAGCAAAGAACCTGTAAGAGCTAATTCAGGGAACGGAATGGCTAAATAGGCTGTAGTCGGAACACTAGGAGTATCCACAATAAGCCCAGGAGGCTGAGGTGGTGCCGGCGAAGGGACAGCTACTTAAAAAAAATACTACTTTGTATGAAAAAATATAAATATCTCAAAAACTAATAACTGAAGGTATTTGAAATGCTTGATAAAACATGACTATAACAATTATATCAAATACAGGGTGATCAATTTAAAATAATGTGCTCGAGTTTTGACTCATCATGTATTTGATTTAATGAGTACCTATTTGCAAAATCATTCTTGTTTGTAAATTTTGATCAGCATTGGAGATCTTAAGGTCCAATAAATTATCATTCTTTCACTCTCATCCAATCGTACAGGGCGTTGAATTTTTAACGATCTCGACGGAAATTTGGTTATAACCTTCCAAATACCATGTACCTATAACCAATTACAAACTAATATTGCTTTAGTGGGGAATTGAAGCAGATTTAAGTTATAGAGTAAACTATGGATTGTTTAATTCAAGGACGCATAACTTCAATCTCGCACCAAGTTTTGGATTACCCTGTAGCATTGTAACTTATTCTGAAATTTGGGCCCCCGCAAACTGCATTTTTATCGGCCGAAAGTTTGGTCCGCTTCTTAATCAGTATGGAGAGGAATGCATATGCGCACACTACAGCGATTCAGTATCGTATGCGCATACCCATGTATTCCTCTCCATACTAATTAAGAAGCCGACCAAACTATCGGCCGATAAAAAGTCTGCAGTCTGCGGGGGCCCTAAAGCTGCCTACTCATTTAGGTGGAAATTTTTTGACAGCTCCAAGAACCAATCAAATTCCCTCATTTTTTATCATATGAACAATTTCACTCAATCATGTCAACATTACACTGAAAACAGACCATGGGCAATTTTCACACGTTGCCATGGATACATATTGATTTATTTCGATTTTGAAGTTTCGAATATTTAATATTTCGAAATGTCACGATTTGGTTGTAATACTGAAACAAAAAATTTTCTATCCGAATAACCCTCGGACATTGATAAATGCTCAAAAATTTTATGACAACTTTCTCAAGCTTGTTGCTTGTAGGCAACAGACCTCCGCCTACGGCGTCGGTCTGTTTCCAAGCAACAAGCTTTCGAAATATGTCATATAATTTTTTCGAACAATTATCAATGTCCTTGGGTGATTACTACTGATAACAGACCTACTCAGTGACATTTGTATTAGAATAATTATTCATTCTTTTGAAACGCCACTGCTTAGGGATATATTATTCTCAGAGCTTTGTGTCGAAGAATTGAACGGCATGAGCGTTCGAGAAATCCAAGAACTAATAAAGTTGTAAGATTAGTAAATTTTACGAGTATGTGGTAATGAATATGAGGAAATAATTGGTTTACTTATCAACCTCAACAAAAACACCTCGTGCTTGAGCACTAGAACAAGACATTACCATATGTACGGATAAATATTTATAGTGATAGCTGATAATTGTGAGAACTAACTTGTAATAGATTCATAGCTATGTATACATTCAGAAAAAATAGAGCAAACCCATCTGTTCTTCATTGCGATATCTTTTGCTTCAATGGTTTCACGGAAAAACTTCAAATCAATGTGGATTTTCGTAATTCTCATTTGGAGTGAGCTGATTGAGTAATGTTTCTCACTTTGGTCTTTGGGTTTTTTCTGTCTAGAATTGCTAGTTCCAATTTTAAACAGAGTTTAAGAAATTTGGCGTGTATAGTTCAGTAGTAGACGAATACGGAAAATAGTTGATAATTGACATCTTGCACATTTTTTATTTTACTGAAATTATAATCTAGACATAGATCATCCTTCGAAGATAGTTTTCATAATAGTTTTTCGCTTATAATGGTAGCCAAATCAAAGGGTTTTCAATTCTATAATATATTTCAACTGACCAAAACAAAACATTTCTTTAAAAAAATTTGGTGTCATAAGCTAGTCCATTTTAAGAAGATTTTAAGGCTGGCCCTTTAAATATGCCTCGTAGGTCATATTTCAAGCAACGAAAAGGAGTTTTTTCCTTTTTTTTACATGAGTAATTAAAATATTATTGATATAACAATTATACAACGATAACAGTAATAATGCTACCCTAACCGGCAATCCGATTTGAAGTGATTGAGCTGTAAATTCTTCACGTAGCGTATACCTATTCCCTCAACACAGATCTCATCTATTTTCTGAGATACAGGTTAATGAATGGTGCAGTCAAAATATACATCTTATTGCATGAGTATCTTCTCGGGAATTTAAAATTTAAAAATTTTTGTATTAACCGTATTAATTTTGTCAAAATCCAATAGGCCAGTGGCTTGGTACCAGTGATTCGAACACCTTTATTGTACCATGTAACTGTATTTCGAGCACTTTGTAAAAAATGCATTCAAGCTGTTTGTAGAGCATGGCTTGTTGCATGACTTCCATCAATTTTGAATTTACTTAATATATTACTTATGAACCATTTGAAGGACAGGTAGGATATTAATTCAGCTCCTTTCAAAGTATCCTTCAACAAACAGTACTTTTGACTATAATTTCTAAACAGAGGTTTCTGTTCGTATCGTGAATTGATATCTCTATACTTGTATTCTTAGCAAATAATTATTGAAAATTAGTTCACAAATACATTGAAGTAGTGCACCTTTATGACGCCTCGATTTTTGAAGATTTTTACCATCTGTACCTTGATGACTTTGACTTTTCACGTGAACTTTTTAATTAAACGTCAGTGTATGTTAATGTTTTTTGTTATATTCACCTACTTTTTGGTTTATTCGATAAACGAAAAACAGTTTTGTGTTATACATGCATGGAACGCTCCAGCAGCCCTCAACTATCAGCTGCTGAAGCTCATTTTCTACCCTTATGACACAATATACAATTTTGTGATACATGGCACAATTGTGTATTTTTCGCTTAGTTTTTTTATCAACAAACGTGAATTGAAACAAAAAATTGTATCGATCTAATTACGAGGGGGACTCCCTTTACTGATGTGTCAAAGACAAGCGAAGAACTGGGAATAGGGGTTCTAGATTACTTGAGTATTGACAGTCCTGGAAAACTATTCAACAATATTCCAAGTGGAACTATTAACAATAGATATTTGTGCTTGGGAGTGCCTTACAACTTATGGGTCAAAAACTATCTGAAACTGTGAACAATCCGTTAAGCAGCTGACACAATGAGGTAACTTTATTGTGGGTGCTAGAGAACAGAAGAATTGTCAGAAATAAGACTACTATAATAAGAGCTTGTACTTCTTTTATCGGAACCGAATCATCTTGAGGTATCTCAAATAGCTGCATCGTTGATGGAGTCTAGAAATGGGAAAAGAAATACTTCTGGAGAAATACTCCAGGCCAAAGTCAGCCAGACAGACAAATAAGTCATTCATCCATTAATATACTTCTTTCGAATTTTGAGACTGTGGAGCTTCGCTGTGGTTGTACCAGCACAAAAAGGACGAAACATCAGGTATAAATCACAATAGAAATCGTCAATGAGATTCATGGAATAGGATTTGACAAAAAATGTTACATCCATATTTGGACATAAAGAAGTTACCCGTGCGATAGGTGCCACGATTGTTCGATCATAAGCGCAGCAATGTGGCCACTTCAAAAATGGGTTTGGTGATATTTAGCCATAATCGGTATCGAAGATTACAACACATCAGGGACGAGAGAATAACCAAAGCAATGGGTTTTTGCGGATGAATGTGTGCAAAATAAAAGCAAGGTGGTTCTGTCGACCAACAAGGATATGGCGACAGTTTAGGTATTAGGACGTACCAACATCAACTTTTTGCCGAATAACTGAGATGCAAACGAAATTAGGTACGCAATATATGAGTTATGTTCTATCAGCTTAACTATAATAATGTTTTTTTTTTAAATTTAAAAAATAATAAACAGGCTTTATCTGATATATTCGTGATTTATAGTTTATCAAAGAATTCAAAACCTATGTATTTGGGACACCCTATACATTATTGTTCAAGTAAATTATCACGTATCCCACTACAAACAAGGCACAAGAAGTGTTTTCTTTTCACAATGTATCACATTAAAATGATTGTCAGTTCCTTACATAAGTTAGTAAATTGTTATTTATTATATAGTTATATAAATTTTCAAAAGGATACATTTTACGAGTATACATCATCTTGTTGAGATTTTATGAAGCTGAAAACAATAAATTCGCCGAGATATAAAACAAGGGAATGTTATTAACCATCTATTGTGTATGATGTGGACGGGTTAACACATTGTTCCTGGAACTGAAGATTCATTGTTGGAGAACAGTGATAAAAAATGTTCTTTTTTTCTTCAAAAATCATAAATTTATATTGTCTGTATCTAATCATCGAAAAAACATTTACTGATAGGCATGAATCAAAATATGTTATTACCTGTGGATACGAAGAAACTGCTTTTGAATTACAATGTCAATTATTATGCATGGCACAATTGAATCCATTTGGAATTTGGACATTTCAGCTGATACGGGGTAGTTGGGTAGATCAGAATTTCTCAACATTCTCCACCCAGTCATCTATCAATAGACTACTGTAAATATTCGAGCAAATTGCGTCATTTAGTTCGCTTTCCACTGACATTGGAAGCATACAGCTTTGTGGATTTGAGCGAAAGTGGAATTAAAATCAATTTTGCCGTTATGGAGCAGCCAAATTCGTTCCCTTTGGTCCAAAAAAACTTGAAAGTATTTGTTCCACATGTATCATGCAGCTTGCTGGAAAGTTCTCAGCTCACTAATAACTTCATCCCAATGAAGTTTGCAGTTATTTTGGGTGAATTAAACTAACAAAAAGGGTCATTTCATGTAATAATGTGCAATAATATAGTTGAATTTTTGATTTTTGTGGCTTTTCGTTCCATCTACTTATTTGGTTCCAGTTAGTCGAATATTATTAAGCACCTGCATGAATAATTCTCACAGACACACAGACAGACGAGAGGCACTGAAAGCTCTCGATTCCATGGAAGTAAATTCTAATCTAGTATGGAATTACGCTCATGCATTGAACACACTCACTTTGCTACAAAAAATCACTTGAATCTGCTTTCACCATATCTTTAAATTGATTTTAAACAATTTTTTTCACTATAAACTTGTTCATATAATGAAACATGAGAATCAAAATCGTTAAATCGTTTCGCCACTCACACACTCCACTGTTATCTAATTCAAGTCCAACTCTGTCTATTTAGTAGTCGAGGTGTTAAAGAGGTAACAGGAAGAAAAGTCAGCATCTAAATCTTTCAAATGTACACTACTTGCGGTGATCATAAATCAGCGGCTTCCATTTGTTGAGATACCTTTTAATTAATTTAAAATATATAGCTGCTGCGGTCGAGACTATATAATTATTCTTGAATCTACGGTCGTTTTAGCGAATGATTAATATGTGTCATTCTATTTTTATTAGCGTGCAACTTTAAAAACAATAAGCTGAGCACTTATTTCTATCGCCAACTGTTAAAGGTATTACTAAAGAGGTACTTAAGCGAGAAGCGGAGGAATATATTTTCATTAATTACATGTTAGTGGCGATGGATTTTAGTCAAAATTACTATTACATATCTTTTGTATCAACACAAACTTTTCAGATCCACAGTTTGGAAGTTATTTCCTACTTTCCTTTTCTTCCGAATTTATTTAGTATCATGACACGTTCTAGACAGGACACTCAGTATGGAATGAGCTACGGCAGCATTGTTTATTCTTTGCTTCTAAAACTGATCTGGATACAATCAACTCTAGCACGGAAAATGGTCTTTAATCCAAAGCCTCTCCATCAGACAAAAATCACTTTGGTATCCTCCAATCTTTAAGGCTCAGTTCACAGCCATTTTTTCTCAAGTATACATTATTCATACGTTGATCAAAATTTGTTGATTGCTTCTCTACTAACTAACCTCTCCTTGGCCAAACCACTTCCACTGCATATCAAACCTCCCTGGACTGAACATCTTTATTTAACACATCTAACTGAATTGAATTGACTCTTCCTGCAATCAAATGAAAGGTGTATTCTATAGAATAGTACAACAGAAACCGTGCAGTAACAACAACTCGTGAAATAATTAGCCCTGTTTGGTTATTCTCAATGTGCAGCACTCACATAATATATGGTATTTTTTTGGCTTTCACAAAAATCTCCACCTACATCAAACATAATGCCATTTCTACTGATGCATTGATTCGATATTCACAACATATATCAAAGTATTCATGCTCATGATAAGTTTTACTGGTCTGGTCATCCTAGTAATAACCGGAAATTATACTGCAGATCTACAACACAAATATAATATCATTCTACTATAATGATCACCATCCAGCCTAGCACAAGAAAAGGCAAGGGTGAATGCGAGGACTATGCCACTCCTGCGGGTGCAGAGAGGGATACTCCTGAGGAGGTGCAGGGATACAGGACAGTGGGTGGACTGGCAGCAGCGGTGCTGTCATGGTCTTATTCATTGGACGTGATTACTAGAGCCAGGTAGAAACGCTGGAGGGGTGCGACCAGAGAGGAAGTAAAGGAATGGACAGAGGAGGAAATGGAGAGGCCGCGCTAAAAGGAGCAATTGGGAGCAGGAGAGATTGTTGGACCAAAAATTCGGGAAGGTGAACTACTTCTTGACGCAGGTGTTCACTGGACATGGGTCGAAAGTAGGGTACCTCCACAAGATTGGGAGGAGAGACTGGAGTGTGTTTGGATGCCAGAAGAACGGGGAAGTTCTGAAGAAGTTGAAAAATGAACTAGGGGAGACGATGTATTGGTAAAACATAGTGGAAATGATGTTGAGGGGTGAGGAAGAATGGATAGAGGTGAGTGGCGTAGTGGAGTGCATGATAATGAAAATAGAAGGATTTGATATGGCATGTCAGAGGTACGAGTGATAGGAGGGAGAAGATAGTGGAGAGTGTGTGAAGGACCGCCGCCCGCCTTGAATTACGCTAGGGTAGTGATTCCGAGGAGGGAGAAACGGTGAGTGTGAGGTGGGTTTGGTTGGTAGGCATTCCCTTCGGGATAAGTCCAACACTGCCTGGGTACTGGTTAGGACAATTAGGACGATTAGCTCAATATCTAAACCTTGGATCTACCAACATTGAGCTAATTCTCCAATTCTGGATATATTATTTGAAGGAAAAAGGCAAATATTCATTATAGCTTCCAACTTACTCCTCAGGGAATATTTACCACCTACTTAACAATGAGAGGAGCAACGACCTTTAGGAAACTTAACACTTAACTACCCCATGATCTTATGTGATACTTCCATTTGTCAAGTCTGTCCTAACATCATTATTATACGATATTATAACCAATAGAATGCCAACACTGCCACCCAATCCACAAGCGAATGCTGAAAAAATGCTGAACATGCAGTTCTTAATAAGCCACAGTGGAAAAAAAATGATTGTGTTATTATAAACTTCAATTATCTGTGAAGTGAACTTTATTTATTCCATGACAATTAGTCCAAGATCCCAGAGCGATAAGACATAACTTATTTTCAAATAGATGAAATTCTAGGTGCTCACTAAAATCTCATGTGCTTTGAATACCTGTGTGTTTGTGGAGCTATCCTAAGGGACCTGGGCAGGTATCAAGTAAGAAAGATAACTGAAAATAAGAATTACTTTACTCAAATTTGAATGTCTGATTTTCATATATGTTTTCTAGAATGAAATTATAGAGTGGTATTATAACTGGCAGACACTTTCCATGTGCCGAAACTTTCGTCACACGCTTTAAAGCTCCACAAAAAATAAATTAACTTTATTTATTTTCACATGTCTCACTTTCAATGATGTTATCAAGGGAACTATTACTAAGTTATATCTGCTCTAACAGATCCGAACTATACTGAATACTATACGTTTTGCATGAAGGGCACATACACATAATACTGAGACATTGTGATTTAATATTTATAAGAGAAGAAGAACCGAGTAACTATAGACGTCTCACTCGCTCTGAAACGCATTCATAGTGTTCTCGCACTTATACTCCCGGCTAATAATTTTTATGTTAAGGGGCTGTTCGGGCATTACAATTGGTTTGACTGAACAAATATAACTTAGTGATAGTTGCCTTGATAACATATTTGGAAGTCAGACATGTGAAAATAAATAGAGTCTTTTTATTTTTGGTGGAGCTTTAAAGCCTCTGACAAAAGTTTTGGTCCATGGAAAGTGTCTGATACTTATGATACTACTCTAGAATATCATTCTACAAAGCATATATGAAAATCAGAAATTTTAATCTAAGTAAAGTAACTCTTATTTCAAGTTATCTTTCTCACCTGTGACCTGCCCCAAACACACAGGTATTCAAAGCACACGAGATGCTACTGAGCACCTAACATCTATTTGAAAATAAGTTTTGTCTTATCGCTCTGGGATCTTACTCTAAATGTCTATATTAGTCAAAGCATAAAAATTCTAGCAAATTTAAAACCGACAGCGGTATCTTAATACAGTACTTGATGAAAAATAAGTTGAGAGTTTACATAAATAAATCATATATTAGCGCATTTGAATGTTCAATAACAAAAAACATCTGATTTCCAATTAAATATTAAATACTAATCTCGGTGCCGTTTGCAGTGGATTATTCCAACAAGAAGGTCACTGCGTGAAATCTGTCTTTTTGTGTAAAAAAAGTCAACGACAGTGTACCGAAGGTAGTAGATACCACTATTTACATTGAAATGTTGAATGGTGAAATAATGATACTCACAACAACGGAGAAGAGATACAATATAGCCACACAATATGATGACTAAGCCCTATTCACGTCAACATACAAATAAAGTGCAAGACGTGGTCAACAGAAATCATGATACTCGCGGAGGTTCCATAGATAAAAGGACAGGATCAGATTCAGATTTTATCAGACACTATTGTTGTGTGAAAACTATTCAGGAGTACTCATTTAAATACCGTGCAGTTATGTTTTGTAATCGGTGCAAGGTTAAAAAAAGGGCACACAATCACGAAACACAATTACTTTTGTTCAATCTTTTTTATCAATTTTGTTCCTATCAGTAATTATTGGGACTCTTGGGTTCTTGATACAAAAAAGGCATAACATAATTTCACAAAAATTTTAATAAGAGACAAGGACCAGCAGAAGAAATAAATCCGATTGTCTGCTCTATTTACCCGTAGCTTATTTTCAATTCTGAAAATATCACTTGAAAAATGGTATTTAACAGCGATCTGGTAGTTTAATTATCTTAGTAAAGTCAATTGAACAATTTTACAATTTCACTGGAGAATCACTTTGAATTTTTTTTATTTAATTGAAAATTCTTGAATTGAAGTTTCAGAACGTATCTCCAAAATTTATTCGGGGTGTTTTATGACGAAATATTTTATATTATAACGATAGAAGTGTACGGGCCCGAGAATCAAACAGTCCCAAGTATTTTTCAAGCGGAAACTCACGCCATCGGAAAGTGTGCCCAGTTCAATATTGATGGGATA
>CAJUYG010003829.1:0-19232 GCA_910591675.1 Galerucella calmariensis | reverse complement strand
ATAGGCAACCTCAATACATAATGGAAATTGAATTTCTATTATGTTTTCCATAATTTTAATTCATGAATTTTTATTATGTATATCATAATTTTAAATTGGCAATTTATATTATGTTTTTCATAATGGAAATTCCTGTATTATTATGATGGAAAACATAATTTCAATTTATCAACAGAATAATTAGGGAATAAACATTTTTGAAAGAAGAGATATTTTTGTTTTTGTTTTTAAAACGATGTTATTAAATACCAAAACGGCACGCCATACAAATGAAAATAAGCGAGCCCTCTCCATTAACATAACCTCAAAATAATTTCTCCGCCCTCCTTATCGGAAAGCCAATCATACGAACATCACAATTAGGGCGGAAAGTATTGTTAAGCAGCAGCAGTTTTTTTAATATTTTCCCATTTTTTGCTTCATTCGGTAAGCCAAAGACAGAATGCAGAAAACTCTTAAGCAGCACTCAACCATAACGTTCATGTGCTATTGAAGATCATTTTCTGCCTTTGTGACACAATATATACTAACTGGTCTAAAAACTTTCGACCCCTTAGCTATACTAGCGCCACCAATTTAACCTTTTGACGAACACTTTGAATATAAAGAGTCTTGGCTTCTTATATCCAGTCTCTTCAACTCGGAAAATATTTGGAGAAATTACTACTTATCAATTTTGGTAACGAATAATATTTCAAAGTTATATTGAAGGTCATTATTTATTTTGGGCAAAAAATAACCTTACTAAAACTTGTTGTGACTGAAAAGACGGATGAAAGTTACCGAGACTATTTCTTATTACAGATGGTAAAATCGAATTCCACAAGAGTAACCTTGGAAAAAGTTGAGCGTGACACCGCTGGAAAATTCAAGTGTGAAGTCTCTGCAGATGCTCCATTGTTCCATACCGACATAATGACAGCTGATTTAATCGTAGCAGGTGAGTTATTTTTTGATTTGAATGGAAAATATCACTGATATTTTATCCAGTATACTCTTCATGAAGTGAATGTGAACACTTAATAATGAAATAAATATAATAATATGAGGTTTGTTCGTAGAAGGAATTTCCAATCGATTGGAAATTTGTCAAATTCTGACATTCCGTTTGTGATTCATTGAAAATAGATCGGAAATTTTTGTTGTACAAACGGGTGGAGAATTTTGACAATTTCACAGTGATATCTTCAATTAAAATGAACTAATAATTCATCATCACTTGAAGAAGAGCTGAGAAAAATAAAGAATAAGTGAATAATTTTGTAATGTGTGTGTCATTCTTTGGCCATTCTAATAAGAAGCCATATCTGTAAACGTCAAAAATCGCACTGTCAGATAAAGTGACTTCTTCAATGCGGCCAGAATAATCTCTCATATTAGGTTTTTTTTGGACATAGTCCAGTAAACGAAGGTGTCAACATGGGCAACTGGTCCAGCAAGAACATTTTTTTTTTAATTTGCAGGTTATGGTAGGCTGGTTGAATTCCAAAAATGTCAGGTACCTGTCCATTGTGGAAGGGTGGGAAAATGGCTTTGGAATTCCAGAAAATCCGTTTTCCCGCGATATCTGCCGAGATTTGACCACTGGAGAATTTTTGTTCAGACGAAAAATGAAGAGCAGTTCTTCACCCACAATAATGATATTTGGCATTTTTTCGAAAAATTAGATAGTTTTCGAGATAAATGACCCGAACGCCGACCCAAAATTGAGCTCCAGGCCGGCTTATAGAGAGCACGCTCTGAGGGCATGACGTCCCCTAGTAAATTACTAATTTTTTAATAACTCGCGTGAAAATCAATATTTTCTAATGAATCAAAGTGCGGGTGAAAGAAGAGATCTGTGGCTACTAAGGCGTGTTTTCATCCACTCAATTCGTGCTCCTGGGTCATTGGAAAACCAGGCCAAAATTCGTCTTTGCTAGATTTTTCAATGCTTCCATGGATTTATTCATATTATTTTTATTAAGAGTTATTTCAGTTATTGGATAATGGTTCTTTGAGGGGTACTTTACTTATTCCGAAACAATGCTACCAATAATTCGCCCGTATTTTTTTGAACAATGTGTTTTCCAAGAGGCGATTTTTGTGGATTCCTGGAGTTTTCCCGAGCGTTCTGGTTTATCGGGAATTTCTCGATGATTAACTGTCAAACCTGATTATAATTGATATTGGGAGAAAGGTTAGAATATCCTCTTGCCGATGGTATAATTTTTTTTGGCCCAGACACCTGAGTTTTCAGGAAAATCGGGGGAATTTCCAGTTTTCTGAGGGAAGACAGCTATTCTTCTGAGTTTTTTCGAGCAGTTTTTTTTTACAGTAAAATTCTTCCCGGTCAAGCATCATACCCGATGAAGGGTCACATTCTGAACTTTCCTTTGATATGTGTATCAAGTATTTTATTTGATGCATTAAAAAGAAATTTGTCTCCAAATTTGTTGTAATGGATGCCTCATTTTATTCTCGCACGCCGCCACGCCACCCATCTATAGTGTGGTCGACGGCGTCTACTATAGTGCGTGTACACGTGGATGCTTTCTGCTGCATTGTTTGTGAATCACTGACAATTTAACATGTAAACACTATCTCTTCCGTGATTTGCCAAGAATAAATTAGTAGTATTCCAGTGTAAAAAGTTAAATTCAAGTCATTATTAATTTCATTGTTATTATTAAAAAATAAATTTTGAAATTTTTATTAATAAAAAACAGGGAAATATTGAAAATTCTTGAGATTCTTTTTTTTGGAGCACACGGTGAGGTTTCATGTTTTCAATTAAGATCATTAATATTGTTGTGGGTGAAATGACATCTAATGATTGGATGAATATTGTTCATTCCTGTAGAAAAATGGAAGTCGCAGAGGATTCTAGTACGCCCGTGTGTTTTATTTGTGATCAAGCTCTGACTGAAGACGTTACAACGGTTACCCGAGGACTAGAAACCCTAATAAATATTAGCAAGACCAGGAAAGACAACCACCATTTGTTCCTGGAGGAGGTATCGTCTGTGGAAGTTCATCGCTTGTGTACGAAGAGGTATTCGGTAATGAAGAATGGGAAAGTTATTTTCGCAAATTTAGCGTCAACTTTCAATCCTTCTCGCACACAATCATTCATAGGATTGGTCTGTCCAATAAAAGCAGGCCAGGGTCTCAGTTTTGAAGAAAGCGATGGTGGCGCCATCTACCGTAGATGCCTGGAGGCATGAACATAGGAATTAGTGTATTTTCAGGGTCACTCATCCCAGATTTTGGGCTAGAAGCGTCAGTTTTCAAGTTTCAGAAAACTGCGAACTTTTCAACCACCATTTTTGCAAAAAATATTGGTGTAACGAAAAAAATCGTTGTGACAACTTTTGTAGGGAATGAACTGCTCTTCATTTTTTATCTGAAGAAAAATTCTCTAGGGACCGTAGTTCGGGAGATATCGGCGGAAAACGGATTTTAGGGATCTCTAGAGCCATTTTCCGACCCTCCCACAAATTTCAGGCACCTGACATTTTGGGGGTTCAATGTACCTACTATTACCTGCAAACTAAAAAAATAAATTTCTTGCTGGACCAGATGGTCATGTTGACGGTATTTTTCGCCTTCATTTATTGGACTAACACTTGAGAAATGCTAAGAGAACTTTCATTGCCATTATTGAGACCTTCGATCGGAGCTTTACTTGGAACTCCATCAATAACCGAATCAATTACTAAAGCGGAAATATTGTTGACATCATTAAAGCTGATCGTATATAAGTTAAATGTCCCAACTATCGATATATAATAAAACAAAAACATAAATTCCAATTGATTTGAAATACAATAAGACAAGGAACAAAACATCAATTCTAAACTGTTTAAAATACAATAAAAACGTTTGCTATGTATTCAAAAAATGAGCGTTCTGTCATCCAGAAATTATCTGACTTGCCAATCTCCCACGATTTTGGAACATCCTTTGGAATTCTCTTATAAGAATATATTATAATAAGCGGTGGTGGCAGATCCCCAGCAGCATTGCACATAAAAAGTACAGTAATTGCTCCTTTCCCGTTATTATTTGACATGCTGTTTACAGTTTTATCACCCTTTCAAGTTGAAACTTCTTCTTCTTCTACAAGAAAACGGCCGTTTCGTCGCAGATACAAACTCTATTTGGTTCGGTTACATTGTTTTGGTTTCCTTATAAATAATTATTCACCCCATCGAACCAATGGCGCATTTTTTTCCTCTGTCACTTCAGATCGATGTCCAGTTAGGCTCTGTGGAACCCTTTTGGGTGTCCTTAAAAAGCGCTTATACCAATGACGGTCGATAAATAAACTTGAAAATAGATCATTGTCCTAGCTGTCGGACATGTAATAAAATAATTAATAGGAGACTTAAATGAAAACAAGCTTCAGTTGAATATTTTTTTACATAAATATATCATACTCCACACAATAGTTAACATACTATAACATATAAAAATCCGTTGCTAATTTTTTTTTTGTTTTTATTCAAACTTCACTATTAACTATCTCAACTATCAGTCAGATTATGGACCAAATATGTACGTCATTTCATGTACGAACTATCGGTATAGCAGTTTATTAATGTGCTCACATAAATATAATATTCAATTAACTCTTTTATTCAATGAAATATGCTATGCCGATAACTGGTCGGAAAAACCATTGGTTTATCAAGAACTATTGTATTCTGAAATATCTTTGAAAAATTCGAAAATTCGAAAAAAAAAAACATTGTTGTAGTTATCGGACATGTGTCCGATTGCCGTGACTCACGTTGCGTCACCTCACCAATCCACGTCCCATTTTGAGGCTGCCCTTGGAGTTGTACTGTTGAAATTTTCACAAAGGGTGTATTTCTGTTGTCAGAAAATACTAAGAAAAAAATAAAATTAATATTTGAAAATCTATTTCTTTATCTTCTTTTTGTTCAATATTGATACAACTAATACCTAGCTGCCGCCGTGGTCTGGTTGATTAAATCACCTTCCTTGTGAACGGGAGATCATGAGTTCGAATCGCCCTGTCACATGATGTTTATTTTTCAATTACTTATATTCTGTACTCCATGTTTGTCAAGTCAGAAAAAACAAATACTCCGAGTGATAAGCTGTTGATGGATGGACATTCTTTTTTCTAGGAACTTGAAACCAGTGGATGTGAAGTTATCATTCAAAATGTACATTAAAAATATATTGTGATAAGGGGTACTTCTGCAGTGTTCCTTTTGTTTAGGTGCTATTCATGCAAGTCAGGGACGTACTCCAGGTCAAGTGGCCAAATATGTAGGATCACTATAACTGTATTGATTTGTGAGAAATAGAAAAACTGAGGAATGCTTGGGTAGGAATAAAGTGAAATAATCACACTATCAGGCATTATCTTTTTACTTTCCAAAAAAACAAGTACGATATTGTTATCGGATTAACGACTACCTGCTGTTGGTTTCGGTCTCAAATCAATCGTGTTGGTATAACTGAAAATAATATATTTTTTGAAGGAGTATACCTCTAATAATATTAGAGATAGTCAGGCATACACTCTGTATTTCATACTCCGATTAACACGCCCGTATTTTCTGGACAACAAACAATTATATCCGAACTTTAACGACTCGTTAACCCCTGATATACCGCAGGCTATTTCAAAGTAGCATGTGAAGTCTTAAGCAAGCCAGTTTTCTCCAATTAAAACACTTCTCCGTTAAATGCGGCGAGCTTCAAAGGGTAACTAAACACTTTACAACAGCGACTGAATATATCTTCTTACCTGCATACTATCTAGTTAAAGACCCTTTTAAGTTTCAGCACGTGTCAAAATGATAGTTCTACCTTGGAATACTATAATCGTTAAAGCCCTTCAACTCATTCGGTCCTTAATGGTGAGAAGCAGCCATTCGGATTAACCCTTAGTGGAGCAAGAGCCTAATTTAGTGAATAGACAGACAGTTTGGTTTTGTATGTGTTGGAGTTGGAGTCATCAGGGTAATTTAATTGAATTTGAAAAATATGATTGATGAGGAATAAAAGCAACATGGTAGCTAGTTTGTTCTTTTTCATAGTATTTCAATTCATCATTTTATATCCAAGCGTACTCCTTAAACACACTGGGTGTTACTGTGGTCGACTGACAGGATTGGATTATCAATTTTTGTACTTTACTTCCCATCACTGTATACGTAAAGTAGGGAGGGCGAGTGTAGGCTCATAGCACTCAGGCCACATGGTGACCTATTGTACATCCCCCCGAGGAGTTGTCCTCCTAGGTCATCGTCCATCCTGTTCTTCCCAGGAAGGTGGACAGATCACTAGGAGACATCTCCTTCATATCTGCAGTTGTAGGCCAAGAGTTACCGAACACACACTCTCTTATTGACGATAACTCCGGACACTCGCATAAGACATGCCTGACAGTTTTATCTTCCTGTTCACACATCCTGCATAGGGGTATGTCTACTAGCCCCATAGTATGGAGGTGTTTCCTTAGTTGGCAGTGGCCAGTCAGAGATCCAACTGTTAAACGTAGGTTTTTCCTGTTCATCGCCAAATATTTCTTCAGCGCCAGCTTCCCAGGGTCGCCCAGGATGATCCTAGCAAGATTGCATCCTTTGATTCCATCATATCTCTTAAGGGATTGAGCATGGGAGTAATGTTTGGCTAGTTCCACAATTGTCGAAGTCGTTAGGCCGTAGGTGTCACTGGGTCCTGTAATTTTTGAACCAGCCGCTTCCCTGGCATGAGAATCAGCCATGCGATCACCTTTGCACCTGTCGTGCCCTTTAACCCACCTCAGGATAATATTGGTATGTGCCGAGGCGTTAGCTAAATCTTGATGGCACTTTAGTACTAACCCCGATATAACACGTTGTCTGTTCAAGGCTTATAGGGCTTGTCAACCATCAGTGCAGATTGTTGTGTTTTCGCCAGATATTCCTTTTCTGGTTATAGTATGTACAAAAAGTACGAGGAGTAATAAACCCTAATTAGTTATGCAAAACCTTTACAGGGAGCACCATGAAATTTCTGATAAATCTCTAACTTTAAATTACATTTCTTCCGTAAATCTAAAAACCAGGTAGATCGACCCCGTGTTTGTTTCAGTTGTAGCAAAGTTTAGGGTTTCTTCATTGTTGAAGGACTAGCAGATAAGCAATAACGCAATGCAGTGGTGTGTATTTTGGGAAAAAAATACGTTTTAAATTATAATATAATAAAAAATGGAAAGAAATAATTATTGGAATACATTTAAGTAGATAGAGCAATACAGTTTCTAGCGCACTACTTCAAAAATCTCCGCTTGGTGGCGCTGAGAGTGGCGCGGCAAATTTGAATGTAGTCATTTTTAGTATTTCAATGCAGGCCGCCATTTTTAGTCCTGTTGTAAAAGCGGCAGCCATTTTTAGTCCTGTTGTATATTTAAAAATCTGAAAAAAACTTCAGTGAGATTCGATCCCACAACCTTCGCGTCTATAGCAAGGCATTCAACACATGCTGCCATAAGCTCTCATGCATATTATTAGCGAAGAATGGTATTGGTGCTGCAATGTGAACGCGGGGGCGGTGCGGAGGTAATCGACGTAATCGAGAGTATAGATATACCGGGGATGGTTGAAAGTAGCGCAATAATGCTGTCAAAAAGGCACTAACACCTAACTTCGTTACTATTGGTCCGATTTGAATGGAACAAACGGCATTATGTATGAAAAGTGATGTAATTTATATATGGAGAGTATGAGCATGCGCAATAATGCTGTCAAAAAGGCACTAACACCTAACTTCGTTACTATTGGTCCGATTTGAATGGAACAAACGGCATTATGTATGAAAAGTGATGTAATTTATATATATGGAGAGTGTTATGTATTTACTAGGATAAATCACAATTCAATAAATAGCTATTGTAAAACTTTATTGACAACTTCAAAAAACTAATATCTCGACTACTGTCAGATTGACAAAACAGACTACTCATACTACATTACCCCCCATCTCCAATGTTAAAGATTCAATTTAGAAGGACGTTTAACTAGCCTTCCCGAACGAGTAACATGAGGATGAATTGGGGAAGCTGAAATTTCTTTTGAAAAATCGTTATTAATATTTTTATTCAACCACAAAGGACTATTAATATTTTTATTCAACCTCAAAGGACTTGCCACATTAGCTTTCGGAATCTCAACCTCTCTTACATCCAAATTTGTTTCTTCAACAACATTTTCTACTACTCTAGATAAAGGATTTTCAGTCGACACTTTCGGGATTATATTGGTCATATTTGGGGTTTTATTCATAATATTCGGTATTTCACTTGATTGGGAAGAGACTATAGTTGGTAACAATGGTTCATTAGTACTACTATTCAGCTGTGGGCGCAAGTTATCAGAATGTACAAACCTAATGTCATTTTCAACTCCTACCAAATATGTACAGAAGCTTAAAATTTTCATAATTTTACCCTTTTGCCACAATTTTGTCAATTTATTCTTAACAAAAACATTGTCATTTAATTTGTATAAGTTTACTTTTCTCTTGGTGTCGGAGTTGAAGTCACATTTCCTTTGTAACTTGATAGAATTGTGGCAAGGTTTTAGTAAGTCGAATCTAGTTCTTGGCCTGATTTTTAACATACATTCAGCTGGGGATATTCCAGTAACAGTTGAGGGTGAAAGAAAAATTTGACAATTTTCGCAATATATTCTTTTCTGAAATATCTCCACCATCTTGTGAAAACAAACTTTTCTCTAGGCCTTTTTTTATAGTTTGCACACCGCGCTCGGCAATACCATTGCTCTGTGGATGGTATGGGGGTGACTTTACAGGAGAGATACCATTTGCTTGGCAAAAAGAAATAAAATACGACGAGTTAAAAGGTGGACCATTATCTGATACTAACTCCACTGGCAGGCCAAACACCGAAAATATTTCTTTCAAAACATTTATAGTTTCATGAGCATTAGTAGGTACCATTTTTCATCAATTTCACCTCCATCCATTTGGATTTTTGGTCAACAAGTATAAGAAAGACAAATTTATCTTTAAAAAAGAAATCAATGTGCACTCTATAAAAATTGTGTGGTGCGTTAGTCCAAGGTAGTAGAGCAGCATTTGAAAAGTTTTGATGTTGTTGACATACATCACAAGACGAAATAAATTTTTCTACGTCATTATTCAATGTAGGCCACCAACAGTAAGATCTAATAAGCATCTTTGTACGTACAATACCACAATGTTCTTCGTGAAACAACATAAGGACTTCATTTTGTAAACTTTTTGGAATAACAACCCTATTACCTATCAAAATACAGTTTTGCTCAACAGACAGCTCATTTCTCCGCTTGGAAAAAGGTTTTAAATTTTCATCCTTTATGACTGAAGGCCATCCAGATAAAGTAAAATCTCTAACTTTGGTTAAAATCAAATCTTTATTTGTTTCCTTCGCTATGTCTAGAGATGTCAATGGCATCTTTTCCATTAAACAGAAAGAATACAAAAACTCTGAGACATTTGTGTGATTTTTACAGGGTAACCTAGACAAACCATCAGCATTATTAATTAAAACCCCCTTCTTATACTGGATATCATAGTCATAGCCAGACAAGGTTATGGCCCAACGAGTTATTCTCGAAGCTGCTGTCACAGGTATTCCCTTATTTTTTCCAAATATAAACCTTAAAGGTTGATGGTCTGTTATCAAGACGAACTTACGACCATATAAATACTTATTAAATTTTCTTAAGGCAAAAATGATGCCTCTCTTTCTAAATTACTATATTTTTTTTCCGCATTAGACAAAGTTGCAGATGCAAATCCTATAGGTTTGTCTTCACCATTTATATGGTGACTAAGAACAGCCCCAACACCATTAACATCTATTTCATGACCTAAGAATACTACCTTAGTTTGAAAAAACTTACATATTTTTTTCATTTATTTTCACATTAAATTCCATCAATCTCTGCAGAACCTTCTTAACACTATCAAAACAATCTTGAAGAGTACTACCAAATACTAAAATGTCATCCAAATAGCATTTTGTATTTTTTAAACCAGATATAATTGAATCCATTACCGATTGAAAAATTCCCGGTGCTGCGCTAATACCATAAGTTAGGCGAGTATATGCAAAAAGACCAATATGAGTGTTAATAACCATCAACTTCTGTGATTTTTCACTTAGTTTCAGCTGCTGATAAGCCCCCTTCAAATCTAATACTGTGAAATATTTATGACCACCTAAGCAAGCATAAATATCCTCGGGTAAGGGTAATACGCAATGATCAGCATCTATCACAGTATTCAACGTTTTCTTAAAATCGACACAGATACGAATTGCATCAGACTCTTTTTTTGGTACAATCACGATTGGACTAGCCCAATTACTAAAACTGACTTTTTTTATAATACCAGACTTTTCCATACTTAGCAATTCAGACTCGACTTTTTCTTTTAGAGCATATGGCATATCATAAGCACGGTGGAAAATAGGTTGAGATCCTTCCCTTAATTTTAATTCTATCTCAAAATTCTTAATCGAATTATTTATAAGACCTTCTGATATAACCTGACAACAATTAGACGGACTAGAGGATTGACTGTTGACATTTACTGTTTGACTAGATTTATTAAAATTTAACTTCTCTCTCCAACCTGGACTAAGCACGCTTAACCAATTTCGACCTACTAATGGTGAAAACTTATGACTACTGTCTAATACTACTAATGGTAAACTAACAACTTTGTTATGATGTCTTACAAAAACATCAGTTTCTCCCAAAATTTTAACTCCCTGACCAGTCAGAACCCTTAGATCATATTGAACATTATACAAATTTAACTCCGATAAATACTTTCGAAAATCTTTGATATGAATTACAGAACGACAAGCTCCACTATCTATTTCAAAACATATTTTCTTACCCTCAACCTCAATATATACCTTTTCTGCTTGTTCTTTACTTGCCTCCAGGACTGACAAGAATCCAAGCACTAATGAGTCCTTATCTTCATTTTCTGACAGACTACCATCGCTTTCTTCCAGCAGACGAACATCTTCTTTTCTACAGACACGGCTAGTGTGACCCTTTTTTTGACATTTAAAACACGCCCATTCTCTGGCAGGACACTTTGCAGGATCGTGTTTTCTCTTGCAACGGAAACAAGGTTTCCAATCCTTGACATATTTTTTTTCATTTTCCATACTGGACCGTTTTTTATTCTTCAGTAACAGCTTATTCACATTCTCGGTTACAGACAAAACACCATTTTCTCCAGTCATTGACTTCACTTGACCTTCTGCCAACTCCATGGATAAAGCTATATCATATGCTCTCTCGAATGTTATATTATCCTCAGAAAGCAGCTTTCGTTTGACATTCATAGACTTGATACCGCATACAAGCCTATCTCTTAGCATCTCGGATAAAAAAACTCCAAAATTACAGTGTTGTGACATATTTTTCAATTTAGCCACAAAAGATTTTACATCCTCATCTGACTCTTGCACTGAATTGTAAAATTTGTATCGCTCTGCTATTATTAACCTTTTAGGACTATAGTGACTTACTAGTGATCTTTTCAACTGTTCGTACGACCTTGTACTTGGCAAATCTGGTGACAACAGGTCTTTTAATACACTGTACCCCTCTGCCCCCATTAGGGTTAGAAGCATAGGTACCTTTTTATCTTCTTCGACTACATTCACTAGGAATAACTGTTCAAGACGCTCCAGATATGAATCAATATCGGATTGTTTGGGACTAAACTGTTCGATAGATCCAATTAACGCCATTTTGCTTAACAATTTTTACCGGCAAAATAAAATGGGAACAAAATTTTTTTTTTTTTCGATAGTTCTTTTTGAAAAGACTTTTTCGACACTTTGACTACACTACCGCGGGATTCGATAAATACTCGTCGCCAAATTAATTGTTATGTATTTACTAGGATAAATCACAATTCAATAAATAGCTATTGTAAAACTTTATTGACAACTTCAAAAAACTAATATCTCGACTACTGTCAGATTGACAAAACAGACTACTCATACTACAGAGAGTATGAGCATGCGCAATAATGCTACCATAAAGGCACTAACACCTAACTTCGTTACTATTGGTCCGATTTGGATGGAACAAACGTCACGTCAAATGACACACGTCACGTGACACGTCGAATGTTAAACGTCACGTGACATGTCACGTGACACCTCTCTCCTGTGCAACGTGACGTTTGAGTCTCCTCACGGGAGATATCTCTCGAGATATTTATTTATTTAGAAAATAATTATAATGATAATACAGTATTTGAAAACCAGTGGCGGAGGCGTTGTACATTTCTTTCGGTACACGAATATACTCCAGTGGCGTGGCAGGGGTTTGGATCATGGTCAAAGTTTCCTGTTGCACACGGCGTACCATCAAATTTGCAAACGTCAATAATATGTGGAAAAATACCGAAAATGTGACATTTCTTTTGCAGAAACTCGGCTTTTTGTTGTCCTCGAACGTAAATATAGTCTGCGGCATGCAATAACTTGCTTTCCAATATTTTATTTTAAAAATTGTAAAACGAAAATTCCAATCTTCATGTAATATAAAAGTTGATGAATATACAGGATGTTTTTCTAATAATACTTATAACAATTTTATATCGTATTGTTTTAAGAAATTAAAAACTTAAAATGGCATAAATTAATTTATAAGTTGATCGACCTAAGTACCAGGTCATGTGGCTCAGGTTCATATCAGGAAATTGATGTAAAATAGACTAAGTGTAGTATGCATAGGTACATTGAAAATTTAAACAAAGTATATATGACAAGTGGAATGTCATTGACCTTACTCGATTCTTTTTAACATATACAGAGTGCTGCAAAATTATTGTTCGCAAAGTGAATCAACTAACGTATCGCTGAAAATACATTAACATCCAAGACAAACAAATAGGAATTTTTGTAAATAAATATGACGTATTACGCTGAAGTTATCCGATATTACGGACGGAACAAAAATTAGGAACTCCTTATCTATCAGGATAATTGATGCCTAGTATGCATAGGTACATTGAAAATTTAAACAAAGTATATATGACAAGCGGAATATCGTTAACCTTACTCGCTTCTTTTAACATATACAGAGTGTTGAAAAATTATATTTCGGGAATCAACTGATGTTGAAAAGACATTAACGTACAGGACAAGTGACATATCGTTGAAAAACACCAAACATTCTTTCAACAGGGTGTATCGTACAAAGACAAGTGATATATATCATTAAAAAGGGTATCACGTCTCTACAGGGTGTTTCATAAGACTATAAAGAAAAAATCAGGTGACATTCTCCATCTAGTTTTTGTCATGCGTAATATTAGTATCTGTCTTTGTTTTATTCATGTAAAAGTTGATGAATATACAGAATGCACGAAAGACGTATCGTTTGAAAAGCCTTAATATCCAGTATACGAAACATTCTTTTATCAGAGTGAAAAAAAAAAATGTGAAATATTATGTTATAAAATAGAAAATTGCAATATCCTTGTGAGTGTATATACAAGGTGTTTTTTCAATAAAAACTAATCACTTCAAAATATATTTTCAATAAATCTTCGGTAATACAGTATACGTTAAATAAAAAATGGTTGATGATGATGTCCTTCTGAGTTATTTAACACTCATACTGATGAATCCCCATTTTATAACCACCCTGTAGAAATTAAATGCGTTGTGTGAAGTGGAGGAAACAAGCCCGCCCAAGGTCATTATACATTAATCATATATGGAATATTTTCAATGGGAGAGTCTATAATACTTTGTTATGGTCTATGCTTGACAGCATTGTTTTGCTTCAGTAGACCCTCTTCAGGACACGATATGCCAAATAAACTCCAATGGACCTGCTTCTGCTACATATCACTACTGTTGGATGTCGCGTCAAATGTCACGTTGTCACGTCAAACGTCACGCTATTACGTCAAACGTCACGCTATCACGTCAAACGTCACGTTGTCACGTCAAACGTCGCGTTGTCACGTCAAATGTCATGTTGTCACGTTAAACGTCACGCTATCACGTCAAACGTTACGATGTCACGTCAAACGTCACGTTGTCACGTCAAATGTCACGTCAAACGTTACGTTGTCACGTCAAACGTTACGTTGTCACGTCAAACGTCACGTTGTCACGTCAAATGTCACGTCAAATGCCACGTTGTCACGTCAAATGGACATCAACCAAATGAACCGGATAAAAATTTATGCGACGCCGGAGTATATGTTCATTGCCCTGGCTGGTGAATTTGAAAATTACCATTTATAAATTATTAATGAAAATTCCCTATGGAAAATTGATTTGAACTCGAAACTTATTCCCTCGCAACCAGAAATACTCGATGATTATTTACCTGAAGAAGTGGGTCCCGTAATTCAAATTTTTCAAAATTCTTCAGATAATTTAATAGCAGTCAATGACCGTAAATAATATGTAGCAGATTTTCCCGCTCTACAAATACTTGAGGAAAATAATTGAATTATACCTAAAAATTCCCAAATAAACACAATGTTTCAAAGCAATCATGGGTAAATAAATGTATTTTATAATAACAGTAATTATATTGAATTTGACAAGAACTTGAAAACTGTCCAGAATAGAGGACAAATAAAAGATATTTTCCCTGGGGACTACCCACAGATGTTACAGGAGCATTCCATTGACGGAAACACTTTTCCAAAAACACCACATACTACAAATATAATGAGTTCACCAAAAAACTTGGTGCAGCCGGACCCTTTAATTGGAACCTATTTGATATCCCATGTCCTAATGGAGACCTTTTAAATCATCTCAAAACTTTATTGACAAAAATAATTTCTTTTTATCAATAATATTTTTAAACTTTGCAAATAATTGTTTTTCCGAAATTCCTACGAACGTTACAAGTTTATCTATCATTGTAACAGGAAGTAACAATCTACCGCAAAAATGGGGAAAACAATAGTGTAGAGCAATCAAAAATCGGTTTGTGTCCTTATGATGATAAACTTAACATATACAGGGTGCAGCAAAAATTACGAGATTTTGTTTTGTTACGTCCGGGTTAAAGATTATTTCAGTCCAAGTCATTTTTCCTTCTCGATTAATCATTTATAACACAAGAGGTTTGTATTTCATCGGGTAGAGTTCATATAATAACCTTTTTGGTGTGTGTCATGTCCTTGTAACACATTAAGTTGGAATAAATATAAAAAGGCAGGTCTGTGACTAATCCTAATCAAAATGTCACTATAATGAACCGTACGCAAATCACAGTAACTGCTTGTTGTAAAAAGTTTAAACACTCTAGCACAAAATTGGATGAATCAAGGCCCAGGATAAAATCCCATAGCTAACTCTCTAATAAATACATACACGTATTAGCGAATCAAACTATGGCATATAACTTGAACATATTAGTAATGGTTAAGAATTTGACGAACTATAAGGATTTAGGTTGCAAGGGACGATGCTTTTAATCTCAAACTAAAAAATCGAAAGTTTTTAATAAAATTCACACGTAGACTAAAGGCAAAACTTCTACAACAAGCAGTCTAATTGCGATAAGACATAAAACCACAAAACTAGAAATAATGCATTGGCGTAGATATAAAAATTAATAATTTTATGTGAGAGGCAAAGTAATTAAACAAAAATTTGTATATATCTGTTTTTATTATTTTATTCTATTTTTTTTTTTGTTCAGGGCTAGTAGAGTATCCAGGAATCTCTTCCTCCTCTTCCTCAGATTCATCCCATTCAGCATCATCATCCGATAGACACTCGCAGTCACCTACACATGTTCAATTCTCCAATCTTTTTCTATCCTTCTCCGCCTGTTCTTCTTTTTCGGCTTCATAATCTTCAAAACATATACATTCTCCCTTGCATTTACACATCTGTAGAAAAAAAAACAGTTGTATTTAGCAAACACTTGGATAGGTATATGATTTTTTTGATAAATATATTATATAGACAATACTTTTTACACGAATTATGGGTGCGTTTTTAATAAAAAATTATGGGTTAATATATTTATGAAAAAGCGTTTATAAAAAAATAAATACGCCTGCTTTGAAATCGCGAGTTTGTGGTTTATTTCATGTCGGAGCTTTAAAAATAATATAATTTTATGATGAACGTAGATAAGTGATCATACAAAAAAAAGATATGGTTTAACTCTAAAGAACATTATATTTTATAGATGAAATAATAAGAAGGCGTGTGAGAAACCACGTTGCAGGGGTTTGAGCAAGTAAGTTTAAATAGAGTTCTAATAAAAAAAAGTAAAACAATCATTATTTTAGAGTCTTCCAATAATAATTTTAGATGGGTCATCCCCGTACCCGTCTAGGAGACCGCCAAACTGTTGGGCATTGGGGGCCGTAGGGTGGTTCTATATCTATATGAGAACTGCACCCTCGGTTATATATGTGTGGAAAATTAAAGGTAAAATCATGAAAATAATAATTAAGAAAATGTTGTAACAACGTCTTTTTTTATGTTTCAGAAGAATAAACCCCAACACTTATGAATCTTGAGGTTGTACAGCACGGTTTACGAGTCTAAATATTCAATATTTATTAGGTCTGCTCAAGTTAACAGCAAAAATCAATATGAGTATAACATGTGATATTTTTCTATAAGGTATACCTCTGCGGTTAGCCTAATAACAATTTTGAAAAACAATCATATTGGTAAAGAATATTAAACCAACATCCGGTTTGAATAACAATATGGGTTAAACAAAACAACAAACTACGTAATTTTTGAGAAAAATTTTCAATATATATGTATATATATATATATATATATCCACCGTGTAAATTGATAAAATCATTCCAAAGAATCAAAGTCTTTCATTATAACAATTGTATCATACTTTTCTTGCCAGCATCCATCCTTTATAGATCTACAAATAATTTTTTCGTATGTAAGTATAATATATTATCGTATTTTTTAGCTAATTTTTATTAGTTTACCTAATAGTTGCAGTATCTACGTCGATTTGCATCCTTTGCACCTATATACGATTGAGAGGTTGCTTCAGATTTGCATCCTTTACATCTGTATACGATTGAGACGTTGCTCCAGATTTAGCCCCAGCTTTATCAACACATCGCAGCAAAAGTGAGTATAGATTACTATATAATACACAATACCACTATCTGATTTTTCTGGATGCTTCTTCATTGTGAGAATGATATGTTTAGAATCTTTTTTCTTATTGTATGCTTCGATGATTTTTAATTAGCAGCAAAAGTGAGTATAGATTACTATATAATACACAATACCACTATCTGATTTTTTTGGATGCTTCTTCATTATGAAAATGATATGTTTAGAATCTTTTTTCTTATTGTATGCTTCGATGATTTTTAATTAGCAATTTTCAATAGAATGTGGGATGTAAACTTTCTCTTCCTGTTTTTTTATTGTATTAAATTTAATTGTACACTACTTCTACATATTTTGTCGCACACTTATGTCAATTTGACTAATGATTAGCATTTCAGCTAGAGGTTATCTAGTTAATTTTTGTTATAGATGAGCCCTCCACCCCTTCATCTTCGGAGCATATCTATATCAAATGCCTAACATCTATCCGAGGAAATTTTCATGTGAAGAATTTAGTGCTATATGCGAAATTTGTGATAGATCAACTGATTTCATTCATCTTGCATATTCTAGATATCTAAATCTTATTGACTATGCTAATCAGGATAGCGATTACGATTCGAGCGCTGCCGTTACAAACTAATATCCCACCTAAAATTGTCAGCATCATTTTTAATATAATCCTTTCTCTTCAGAATGGCTAGACGGCGCAGGTCATCCCAAATAATCCGCAACAAGTTGAGCTGAGAAATGAATATTTGCTAAAGGATACGCCCATGTATAAAATGCAGCAAACTTCTTATAAATAAGGGTACATACTCCAACTCAGCAGCTGTGCCTGTACCAATCATAGAGTTATATAGGATTTATCACTTCAGAATGATTAGGCTCAATACTAAATTTTAATGAATCGTATGCTTCTTGTTCTTATCCGGTACTTATTTCTAATGTCATCTTTTGATCTTATAGGTAGTGGAGGTGGTGTTATTGAAGATTGTTTCTACTAGTTAGGACTCCATCATGGATTTATTAATTTTAAAGAAAGTCCAAAAAGTTATAGTCTGTGAATTTTGTAATCGCCCTCTACTTCCTATTCATTATACTAAACATGTAAAAACTAATCATTTATATTGCGGACTGTACCAAAAGAAATATCGCTATATTACCTCATTCCATAACCATAAATGTATGGTTCTATTAAAATCTGCACAATAACTGGCATGATGATTATTACAGATATCGTTTGGGGTTATGGAACAAAATGCATATAAAATTTGTAAAGATTCTTGTATTGCGAAACTTCATAATTCTCCTAGAACTCACAGATTTAGGGGAACATATGATCGTGATAGCGATATTGATCATTTTGACGGATTCTAGTATTATTAATTCATTCTTTTGTTTTTCTTTCATTTATATAATTTAATCTTTTGTCGGTTCAATCAAATTTTGTGATTTAGCCTTTCAAGATGTGTAAGTTTTTTAGTTATTGATCATCATAAATAATATATTATAAAATTCATTTTTCATTTCTTTTTCCTACATTCATGTGAAGACTCAAAGTGCTATTTGAGAATTTTATTGAACTTTAACTGAATATATTATAGCAACACAAATTCTTATGATACCTACTCTTTATCATATACAGAGTGTTGCAAAATTATCTCAAGTGACCTTGGAAATATATTAACGTTCACTACCGCAATGACATATCGTTGGAAAAAAAAAAAACACCCAACATTATTTTAACATATACAGGGTGCAGCAAAAAAGTATGAGTCAAAACATAGTGTGTATCATACAAAGACAGGTGACATATATCCTTTGATGACAAGTGACATTGAAAAAGGCCTTATTCTTTCAAATGGGGTGTAGAGTACAAGTGACATCGTTTAAAATTACTTTATATACTTCTTGTGATACATATACTGAGTGTAACAAAATTATCTCGTGGTCAAAAGGACCAAATGTTGATCCTGTACGAAACACTTGTCACGTCAAATGTCACGTTGGCACGTTAAACGTCACGTTGTCACGTCAAACGTCACGTTGGCACGTCACGTCCGTCAAATGTCACGTCCGTCAAATGTCA
>CAJUYG010003828.1:0-19235 GCA_910591675.1 Galerucella calmariensis | reverse complement strand
GTTTCCTTTTTTAAATATACGATGCTGTTATAAGTAGATGTTGCCAGTCGGACTCCCTCATGGAGGGTACCGTACCATTATCTATAATAATGAATATTCTGCTAAATATTTCAAACGTCTACCTGTTGTCGTTATTAATATCAAGCAGAATGATTATTTAAAATAAAATTAACAATAAAAGAAATTCCTCGCGGGGAATCGAACCCGGGTCTACCGCGTGAGAGTCTGGTGTGCTTACTACTCAACCACCAAAGAATATGCAAATTGTTTATCTATAACGTCAGATGTATTACATAACTTTTGCTTAAAAGGAACTAAAGTTCCTACCGTGTGTCCCGCGACACGTTCTACCTTTTTTCTTATTTTTTGGGAATCACACCACAATATTATGCTTTCTATTTTGACACAACAAAAACATTTTTTCGTTGTGTCAGAGGTGTCAGATAGGGACCAAAAATTGTTTAAAAACTAATTCATCTTGACAACAGTAGCTGGAACGCTACCGAAACGTCGTAATAAAAAAATAAAAAGCATAATATTGTGGTTTGATTCCCAAAAATTAGAAAAAAGAATAAGTAATGCTACAAGGAACAGAGAGGATATTTGAACTTCTGTTGATGCCATAGACAAAAATAATATATTTTTCTATGCTGACAACTGCCTGATGTGTATCGTGAGCTTAGGCGGATTCATGCAACGTTCATTATCATTACATTTTCATTATATAATAACTACATTTACATTAGAGAAAGTTAATCACTATAGTTTTCTATATGATGTTCATGCAACCACATTATTGAATTTCAATTACACTATTGCATTAAGAAGTTGGTCTACTTTCAACTAAAACTTATAATTACATTGTTTTTAGTGAAAACCATGAAGAAATATAATATGATGTCTATGTCTATGGTGAAAACCATGGAATCGCATGCGCCAAAAATGTTACAGCTGTCATTCCGAGGTCTCCTTCTATTTCAAGCAGGCACTAATACTTTCAAAAGTATTGAAACTGATATGTTCCAATACGTTTTTGCTGAGAGAACCTCACAACTTCCAAATAATTGCAAATAACTGACCTTTTAGCACAACCACAAACGATTCAAATAATATGACGTTTATCAATTGCCAGTCTTGTCAGTTCATAATTAATTCGTTCCATGAAATGGTTTGATTAGGCAGTGATAATGTAATTTTGTCCACGACCACCTAATAATAAGTCAATATTTTACTTCCTAACTAAAGGTATATGGTACCCATATATCAACTGTCGTGAATTATGGTTCATAATACACTGTAGTGTATTATGGTTCATAGTTCACGACTAGAGATGGGGGTACAATATGAAATAAATTATTAAGGTGCCTATTCTGTAACTTGTCGTTATGCAACGACGTCGTTACGGTAACGATTATTATGTTAACGATAATTTTTCAAAGTTAGATTCTGTAATAATGTCGTTACGTTTAAATCTAGGGACAAAACATAACGATAATATTTTCACAATTTTATAAAGGTTGGTATCATTTTTGACATCTGTAGCTGTTTTGTTAGGTTAGGAAAGGATTTTTTATTGACATTCACGTAACTTTTATTATGGAAAAGGACAAAGTTAAAAGTCGCTCCATTAAGACAACAAGGTCACAACATATAATGTATTTGGATGAATTGAGTACAAATGAAGCCTTCATGGACAACAAATTGATCGGCTAACGTTAGATTGTGATGACCCATTTAAATAATCTACACCCATACATTTTAGATAATTCCCATGAGCTAAGAAATGAATGGTTGTGAAAAACCTAACTATGGGAGGTGTTCTAGTATTACGACTACCATGATTCAAATAGAGTAACAAGTCCTGGAATAATTCATAAGCAGCTTCACTGTTTACTCGATACATCTGCCGGAACACTTCCTCAGGCAACTCAAGGGGGTTACTTCGGTCTCTTAAGACACGAAAATTAGTTCTTCGTGTCTGTCTAAAAGTATTACATGTCTATAGTTTGGATTATTTTCCAACCCTTATATGAATTTACCTTCTATTCAATTCATCCAAAACAATACGTAGCCGTTGATCCATCTTAAATAAAATATGATCTTTGTATAAGGAACAATGTTTTTAAAATATTGGAAAAAAAACACAACAAACCTCTTAACCAAATACTTGCTAACCCGATTACGACTGCTGCATAGCTGACGTTCGTCAACGACATAATATCAGCCATTTTGTCGTTATCTAACAGCGGTCGTTACGATACTGAATATATAAAGTCGTTCAGTAACGATAATCGTCCACGAACGACATCGTTACTGATTACAGAATAGGCCCCTTAATCTGTGTATTTTGTTCAGGAAATTTGTTTCCGACATATATCGTATCTATAAAATATTGTAATTTTTAGTATTGATACTTTTCATAACGATATTTTCTAATATTAAGTATTTCAAAACAATATATTTATAACGGTACGTTGTATTGATACTTTCTACAGTATCGCCCATCTCTATATATGTCAAATTATTTCAAGTAGCTGCCACAACATTTTGAGGTTAGTAATATGCCAAATCGCTACTGACTTTTATTTATTAATAAATAAAATAAGTGTCGTGGACAAAGTATAGTATTCTACTCGCAATTTATGGCCATAATTCACTTGGGTGACTTGCGCCCCTCGCCTGCGGCTCGTGACGCAAACGTCACCCATCGTGAATTATGGCTATCATAAATTGCTCGTTTAATAATATACTATAAGTGTAGTTATAATTTAATGAAAATGTAATTATAATGAAATATCAAAAAATGGACCAAAAAGGTCATTTAGCAATAAAAGTAAAATTACAGCAATTTTTAATATGCCGCCAAAAACTGTAAAATTACAGGAATCTTTTTTTTCGAATGTTAGCGAAGCTCACAGCCGTCTGATTTGTGTTGGAGGTACTGATGGGACTCTCAAGGTGGCGCCACCCGTACAAATAGAGGGCGCCACGGTCAGTTTCCCACCATAATTTTTTTTATCTATGTTGATACCTAGATGTAACTGTCATAATTGAATATTTATTGTCATTATTCATGTCTATTGACATTTCCAAATATTTCCTAACAAAAATAGCTTATTTGGATTGAGACAATAAAGTCAAGGAAGTTAAGAACATGTCCTTTGCCAGATCAACTACGACATATAGAGTTGATAATATACAGAATATCATTCAAACGTACCTAGTGCAACGCTCCATACAGCATCATATGCCAAAGGAGCTTCTTGATAACCTTCAGGATACCTTTGATTTTGTATGTCGTACCCTTCTCTCCGAAGTACATCATTCAATCTTAACCGAAAATCTTCTGAGGTCATACCGGAAATGGTACGTTCGTTGCGGTTCTGGTTCCACATTAGTGCCTCAGTTGTGATGTGACCTTCGGCTGCCAAACGCATTTGCTCTACTGTACATTCGATGCCTTCTTTTTCTATCATTATCTCGAACCAGTTGTCTTCATACCAGCCTGAGAAAATAGGATGTATTAATATATATTAGAGAGTTAAAGCCAAGTCAGAATTGCAACAGTACCTAGAAAGTTTCGTTTTGGACCCTTCCGCTATACCCTCCAAAAGATGAACTCACTAGAATAGTGAACGGAAGTAATATCTGACTCCCATATAAATATTGGTTTTTTTATCATCCGCAAATATTTACATTTTTTTCAACTTTTATCAAATCTTCTATGGCTGTCGTGTTTGTAGTATTATTGTTAGGATATTAAAAAGTAAATCAATCAAGAATATTTGGTAAAGTATATTTAGAAAATGGTGAGTCGTTGTGGAGTATGCAAGAAAACTGTATAACTGGTGCTGTTAACGACACTGTTCTGAAACTACCAGTGTTATATCATTTGGTATACCGGGTGTCCCAAGTTATCTTATACAGGCAATATCTCGCTCATATGAAAAGATAATACATAAATACAAAAACTGCATTGAATGGCATTGAATACCTTCCCAATGACTTATGAAAAAATATTTTACATTTGACAGCCCTGTGGTAGCTACCCCTCACTTTTTATTTTCAAATGGCACCCCCCGTATATTGTCATTTAAAATTGCGTGTCGTTCTATTTGGAATACAACGATATCACATACTTTGTATTTTTTCAAATTAATAATAACAAAAGCCCCAATATTTCATGAAGTATCAATTTCAACTAATATATCTCTGATGCAATCCAAAAAACGAACAAAAAATTACAGCAAGTGTTTAAAATTATTTCCTGCACAATCATTGCAAGCTGCAAAACGTGTTAAAACTGTTGTTGTGCAGGTCTCGTCTGAATCATAGCTGGTGTAACGCTACAAGATGCTTCACGAATGCGCTCTTTAAGATTCTCTAAATCATAAAATACTTCAACCTAAAATTGTAACTCTTACGTTGCCAGCAGTGACTACTGTTTTAAAAGCCATCTGAAGTTTGGCCGCAGGAACTATAAATTTCAGCGGGAATTATATATATAAAAGTGAAGGAGAATTTTATTTTCTTTTTAAATAAAGGAGGCTTGGCGGTTTCCCTAGGAACTTTAGCAACAATGATGAGATCGATTGGGCCATAGCGGAGCTGGGCTCGATTATTGTCTCGTCTTATGAGGAAAACTGCGCCGAAAAAACGAGGAAGGAGGGTAAGGGCCACAAATGGTGGAACAAGTCTTTGGATTCGCTACGGCAACATACCCGGCGCCTATTTAATAGGGCTAGGAAGACAAAGTCGGATCTGGATTGGGAGCAATACCGCCAGAAACGAAATGAGTACAAGAGTGCGGTCAGGTTGGCTCGAAGAGATGCCTGGCGGGCCTTCTGTGAGGATATCGTCTCGGTACCTCAAATGTCAAGGCTGCGCCGGATCTTAACGAAATCACCGGACAGCGCTCTAGGCTGCATGGAAGCCGCACCGGGTGTTTTCACCGAAACCCCGGTGGATACCTTGCAGCATCTACTGGAGACACACTTCCCCGGTTGTGAGGGAATCGAGCGGGAGTGTCCTGACATGGGATATGTAGGTATACAGCGACCATGTAAAAAGGACTATCTTCTAGCAAAAGAAATAGTCACACACGAGCGGAGTACTTGGGCGATACGGTCATTCAGACCATACAAGTCTCTGGGGAAAGACCAAATCTTTCCGGCTTTGCTTCAACAAGGCTGGGAGGCCGTTGGCACAATTCTGGTGCATATCTTTCGGGCCTGTTTGGCACGCAGGTATGTCCCTGAACAGTGGAGGCAGGTGAAAGTCGTCTTCATACCCAAGCCGGGTCGTACCACATATACGGTGGCTAAATCCTTTAGACCCATTAGCCTAACATCCTTTGTGCTGAAAACACTGGAGAGGGTGGCTGATCGATACATAAAGGAAAAGGTTGGGCTTAGGTATCCTTTGCACAACAACCAACATGCTTTTAGGTGTGGCAAGTCAACTGAAAGTGCCTTACACCAACTGGTAACTCAGGTGGAGAAGGCGCTGGAAAATGGCATGATCGCCCTGGGAGCTTTCTTGGATATACAAGGGGCGTTTGACAGCACCCCTGTAGGATCCATGTGTAGGGCTGCGGCAAATCATGGAATAGAGCCAATGATCACTCACTGGCTTGGGGCCATGTTGTGCAACCGTACAGTAGAGGCCACATGGAAAGACCATGTGGCAAAAGTAATCGTCGCTAGGGGATGTCCGCAAGGGGGTGTTCTTTCGCCCACATTGTGGAACCTAGTCATTGACGAGCTAATAACCCTTTTAAACGGTGAGGGCTTTCTAACGATTGGGTATGCCGATGATATCGTTGTCCTTGTTGTTGGAAGGCACATTACCGTTCTCAGGGACCTTATGCAAAGGGCTCTGAATAGGGTACATGGGTGGTGTAACGAACACGGACTTGCAGTTAATCCTGCCAAGGCTGAGATAGTTGCTTTCACCAAAAAGAGAGGTATAAGACCTGAGGGTCTAAATCTTGACGGAGTACCACTGCCGGTGGTTGAACAGGTGAAGTATCTAGGAGTGATCCTTGATAAATCACTGACATGGAAGGCTCATCTTGATAGTCGCCTAAGCAAGGTGACAAACACGTATTGGGCCTGTAGGAGAGCCATTGGTCCGAGGTGGGGACTGACCCCCAAAACGATCATATGGTTCTATAGAGTGATTATGCTGCCTATGCTCACATATGCGGCTCTGGTCTGGTGGCCGAGGGTAACCTTGGTCACGGCTAGATCGCAACTGGCACGCCTTCGAAGGGTGGTCAGTTTGGGGGCAACTGGCTGCATGAGAACTACACCAACTGTTGCGATGGAGGTGATCCTTGATCTTCGGCCTCTTCACCATGTGATCGAGGCTGAGGCGGGGAGGGCTTTCCTGCGCTTGAAACGGCTGGGATACGTGCGAAGAGGGGAAGAGTGCAGGCACGTCAAGAAGCTCCGGCTCCTGGAAGATATTCCAGTTCTGGCTCGAGCGGCTGACGAATGCCTGCGTAAGTACTACTTCGCTACCCCATATAGGGCCATGATACGGGATAGAGAGTCCTGGGAAAAAGAGAGGAATACACAGCCTAATGGGACCGTCTGGTACACAGATGGCTCATGCTCCGGTAATAGAGCAGGGGCTGGAATTTACTCCAGGTACCCAAGAACACAGGTTTGTGTACCATTGGGTGAGGGTGTATCTGCATATCAGGCCGAGATATATGCTATCTTGGAATGTGCGCAGATAAACCTAGACAGAGGTTATGTGGATCGACGCATAACCATATACTCCGACAGTCAGGCAGCAATTAAAGCCCTGAGTGGGTATACCGGCAACTCAGGACTTGCTAACGAATGTCGAGAACTACTTGCTAATCTTGCAAGGCGGAACGTGGTGCGGCTAGAATGGATTCCAGCCCACTCTGGTTTTGAAGGCAACGAGATGGCGGATGCACTGGCTGCGGAAGGGGCGGCAGCTCCTTTCTGCGGCCCGGGCCCGAACCTGGGCCTAACAAAACAAAGAATACGCAAGGAGACGAAGAAGTGGCTGAGGAATCAGCACCTCGCTCATTGGAATGCTCTGCAGGGTCCTAGACAATCCAAACTTCTATTGAAGGGATGGACTGATGGACACGACAGGGCAGCCATTGAACTACCAAGGAGTAGGCTAAGAAAGATAGCAGGACTCCTAACAGGGCACTGCTGTTTGAGGAAGCACCTCTACAATCTAGGAGTAGAGGAAAGTTCCCTATGTAGGGGTTGCGGCATGACTGATGAAACGTCAGTTCATGTTCTCTTAGAGTGTCCACACTGGGCTGTATTACGCAGGCGAATCTTCGGAGTCACTGTCATGGCTCCTGGAGACACAAGCAGGCATCCACTGAAAAAGGTTGCGGCCTTTATTGAAGGGCTCGGCTTCATGGATGACTAGGTAGCAGGATTGGCACAATGGGCCCGCCAGTGGCCTCAGTGTCGGAGCCTTGGCTTGAGTTGTCCAGGACAGGGCTCGCCTGCACATTTAGTAGTAGTAGTAGTAGTAGTAAATAAATTGACTTGACCAAAATAACACAAAGTGCAGCTGTTTATAAAAAAATATAAATCGTGACTAATAGTATTTCGCCCTTTTTTGCGTCAATAACAGTTTATGTTCTCTCTGATGCAATATTACAATTCTAGGTAAAAGTATTTTATGATTTAGATGATCTTAAAGAACGTATTCGTGAAGCATGTCATAGCGTTAGACCACAGTATATGAACGAACCAGTAGGTTATCTCGTGACGTCGCACTGCCGAGCTCCCTGTGACCTACAACGTCGTTCGGATGACTATATCATCCGGCGGACAGTGCGTGGACAGTGCTGTGCTGCGATCCAACCAAAGTGCAAGTGGTGAATTTGCGAATAAAATTATTTATTACAGCTTATATTTTTACGGCTTTTCGGTATTATTTTAATAGTTTATAAGCATTTTTTTGCAATGGATACCATTAAAAAGAAGAAAGCGGGTAGTGTGTGTAGTTCGTGGATGTAACAATAAATATTATAATTGTGATGAAAAATGTTACCGTTTTCCAAAGGATTCAGAAAGGTGAGAAACTGTTTGTATTTTCATACGAAATGTATAATACTTTATTATTTGATCTTCATATTACATTTATGAGCCTTAGTTCCATGAATTGATTTAATTTGTTGTTTTTGTTTCAGAGCTGAAGTTTGGCTCGAAGCATGCGATAGGCCTGACTTGATACCAAAAATAGAAACTCTATACAATAGTAGTCATCGTTTATGTGGTGCTCATTTTGAACCAGATATGATTATGCAACATCATCAAAGAAGACTCCTTTCAAAAAAGGCTATTCCAATTCCAATTTCATACATGCAGCGTATGTGAGACGTATTCACAAGCGTATCAGAATTTAGACGATTCGTCTTTATACAGTTACCTTAGAGCTTATGAAAATACGAATAAGTATACTTTCGGAAACTTGAATATGCCGCATGAAAATTTTGTACAATACATCTCATTATTAGAAACATTATTCCAAATGAATTTTGAGAAAGTTGCTACGGAATATAATATTGTTGAATCACTTATAAATATTAGTCAAACAACAGAGTTTGTACATCCTTGTGTTGATTTTCCAATAAAATATTTAATAAAACTTTTCTTCACGGTACGACTATATTACACATTAAAATTTGTCAATAAAAATTTCAAAAATCCTAATCAAATGAAAATTGTAATATGGAAAACCCAATAAATATTTTGTATAAGACTATTGTTTTATTAACTCATCAGTGTACTGTTCTACAATATTTAAGAAAAAACATTTAACACGTTCAAGTCATTTTAAAACTTATGCACCTACGACTATGGTAAAATGAATCGTAAAACGATCCGTTCAAGGTTATCAAAAGCTCTGGCAATTTATGAATGAAATTTATGAGAGATACACTACTGGTTGGTTTATATACTGTGGTTAGACCAGGTCGTAACACGTTTTTCAGCTTGAAAAGATTCCGCAGGAAATAATTTTGAACACTTGCTGTGTTCGTTTGTTGAATTGCATGGGAGGTATTTTAAGTGAAGTTGATACTTCATGAAATATTGATGCCTTTGTTATTAATAATTGAAAAAAATACCAATACCGAGTATGTGCTATCGTTGTATTCCAAATAGAACGACACGCAATGACAATATAAGGGGGTGCCACAGGGCTGTCGAACGTGAAACTTTTTTTAAGCCATTAGGAGGGTACTTCAATGTCATTCAATGCAGTTTTTTCATTTATAAATTATCTTGTCAAATAAGCGAGATATTCCCTGTATACGATAACTTGGGACACCCAGTATAATTACCCATTTTGATGAGAATACAATTATCGATGTCTGTTATTATTGCTTTGATGGTGTTCATACTCTAGTAGATACTGAGCTCCTCGAGATGCAAATCAACTACAACGATGGAAAAATATTATTGGGAAAGACGGAAGCTAGAATGTGTTCAAGCCATTTCAGTAATATTGTAGTTGGGCCAGGTAGAAAAAATGTTTCAGGGTATAGTTATTTAGTCAATTAATCTCCTTCTCCACACCGCACTGTTGGTGAAGGCTGTAACCTTTGCTGTGTGTAATGCTATTTTTGTTTGAGAATGGAAGAATCAAACTCTGTGTTGTCAGTATAGAGAGTTATCCATCTAGCCTATTTAATAATAGATAATACCTATTCCGATACGCATATTCTGTCAAAGAAGTTGTTTGCCATTTTTGAATCATAATTTGGCTATAGTCTTAGTTTGAATACATTTTTATTTCAGTTTGTTATATCATTTGGAAAAAAAGGACAGCAAAAAAATAAATTTTAACTAAAAATAGAGTCGTTTGACGGAAAATCGATTGCGTTCCATCATCCTAATTGGATATGTATACGTTTACTGATGCCGTTATTAATTTACAATTGACTTGAAGTGCCTATTGATTTTCAATTTTTCTGTTGATTTAAAAAAAATGACTTGAATTTTACAGTGCAAGATTCAGTTTTTCCGTGTACCTCACCTAGGAGACGAAATTTTAAGTAGCGCGGAATGAAGGCGTGACATCAGGGATAAGTTCGAGAACATCGCATTAGTATAAAATTTACTTAATTTTTGTGACCTGGAACTCTTAAGCGTCTTCTTGTTGTGTACTCCCCCACAGTCCGAGAACTCCTTAGAGCGACACTCGAGCGTTACTCAAACTACACCAGCCCCGACTCGGCTAGAAATCGCACCAGTCAGTTTGGTTTGAATATTTTGTGATTATAATTTGGATTGGTATGTAGTATGACTATGAATGTGTATTAAATTTAAATTTAAAAAAGAATCAATTTCCTTCTATTCAAATTTAAAATATTATATAGCTTATTTGTGGTAGATTGGCCTGCCTGAAGTGTTTTTAAAATTTTTCTGTTCAAAACTCTTGGCTCCAGATTCATTAATGTTAGACCTAGGCTAGTTATAAATATTCTAAGATTCATCATAAAACTCCTTAAAAGTATAACTGGGAATAGCTCCTTCAAAGTAATCTTAACACCTTGGATGTGTTTAATTTCCACGGTTGCAGCTTTGACTCAATTTCGGATATTAAAGAGATTTCCATTTCATTATTCGACTCGCTTTCTGAGTCGGAATGTACCTACCCCTTCAAGCAACTGTTTTCCCAATGTAAGCGCAATCAGTGCGACACGTTTTTTATTCATATTATCTACTACATTTAAAATAGAGAAACTTAAAAGTTGAACAATAATATTTAAAAAAGTATAAGGCCGGCGACACATTTGCGGTTGCGGTTCTGTTCTGTAAAATACATGGTTGTTTATAAAATGGTGTCACACTAGCGGCCAAGCGGCAGCAACCGCCTTTGCAACCGCATCTTGCCGCGGTCGCGCGGCTGTCCGTCCGAAATGCAACATGTTGTTACTTGCCTGACTGTTCACATTAACCGCGCGGCCACAAATCTAGCCAGTCGAGTTTTGAACATGGACGTCTTCGATAACGAAAAATTTATTGTTCTGGTGCAAAGTAAGACGTGCTTGTGGGATGTTACCGACAAGGCATACAAAGATCGCGACAAAAAAATTACTGCTTGGCAGAAGATTTTAGAAGAAATGTGTCCTAACCACAATTCGTGAAGTCCGGAAGAGAGAAGAGCAAAAGATACGAAAAATTCATAACTTAAATAGGTACTTTATAAACTACAAAAAATGATTTATTCACTTTTCACAAGTTGTATATTGAACAACCACAATATATTTGTTTATATCATATCAGTTTGCCAACTTAAACTGCCTTCAGGCGATAAGAAGTAATCAGTAGAAAGATTTTTGACATGTTGTCCTCGTAGTTGTTGACCACCAGTCCCGTGTACATCTGTATCATCTAAGCAGCACGTTAGCGTGTCTTCAAATTTGTAAGCATCCCTTCTTCTAACAAAATTGTGCAAGATGCAAGCTGCTTTTACTACCATCACTGCAAAATCTGGTTGCACTAATATGCTACTATGGAACACACGCCACTTATTGGCCAGAATTCCAAAGGCACATTCCACGAACCTTCTAGCTCTTGTTAACCTATAATTGAAAATTCGCTTGTTATCTGTTAGGTTACGCCTTGGATAAGGCCTTAATAAATTGTCGTGCAGAGCAAAAGCTTCGTCGCCCACCAGGACATAGGGGTAGACACTATCACCCGAATTTGGAAGAACCTCCTTTTTCGCTTTGATTTCTTAACCAACCGTTTCTACCAAATCCATGTTGATTATTGAACTGACGGACTCGGTATGACAAGGTGTATGCTTGTATGTGTGAACGTTATAGCGGTTGTGACCGCGCGGTTGCAACCGCAGCCGCAACCGCAAATGTGTCGCCGGCCTAAGAAAGTAAATCCGTTCAAAAACTCATTTGATGGAGCGTCGCACTACGATCGACCTTTACCCCCACCAATCAAGTGCAAAATTTCAACCAGTGTGACGTTCTCGAACTCATCCCAGAGTATTGTTCTCCCTTGAATTTACAGTTGCTTCGTTATAACCACCATAGTGTGTGCATGTCGCGTTTCTTATTAGAGAGTTATTGGAACTTTTATAAGGTCGAGCAGTAATAGTGCTGTCCTTCACTTTTGGCTGCTGGTAGCAGCTCGTAGTGACTGAATCATAACGACTGAATTCCGTTCGTTTATTACCGGACGTGACGCCTAGTCTCACCTTCCCCTTGTATGTGTGTGTTTTGGGGTGAAATTCACTGAGACCTAAAAGATCTATTGTGCCCTCTGCCCCTTAAGCACATACCGAAAAGTATGAGCTTCAAGCCACGTACATTAAATATTTGACGTTTATCCGGTTTGACGTTTATTTAAAGGTTAAGATTGTGCCGATTACGATTTAAACCTTACTTAAAATAATATCTTAATATGCAAAATTATATTATCAAAAACATAATAATTGAAAACTGTCCTTCTAACACAGGAAATTCATTGGCACATGACAAGTTGTTTTGAGGATCCTAAGAAATCGTGTTCGTTTTGCTTAAAAGTCGTGACGACTGAGGTGTCACGCACAAGTGTTTGAAGCCCAAATAAACGATTTATTGTATCAAATTCTTAAAATGTTTATTATTATTTGTAGGATGATTTTTTTCATTGAAGTTTGAGAACTCAATTTCAAACATCACACGAAATCAATTTTCAATTTTCTACGCGAACGACCAGCATCGAAATGGATCCGTAGTTTATTTCTTCCGTCATAATTACATGTTTGATTCTTTGAGAGAAAACTGGAAAAATTGTCTTTTGACCGCACTGCCAGCACATCCGGGATCCGATGACGAATGAAATTTTATTACTGAACCGAATATTGAACGGAATTGATGCATCTTACACAGAGAAGTATTTGAAACATGAAAATTCCTAGGCTGCAAGTAATTGTTTGCAGAGCGCTTGAAAACATTAAAATCAGCCCATTTACATAATCAAGCTGTAAATATTAGTGACATAAGGAGACTATTTCACACAGTTTTCTCAAACATTTTGGAAAAGTTAAATTATGTGCTTTTCATGTTATTATTTGGAAAAATAACAACTTTCATACAAGTCATATTATGTAAACTCATATTTAGCTATAAAAGTCCGCAAATATCAACAAAGAGAGCTATAACAACGTTGTTTTCATGTCTTTTTTGTTCAATAATTTATCAGGATTCGAACAATGTCTATTATACTTTCCATCTACCGAGCCTGAAGTTGATGCTTCGCAAAATTTTATTGGTTCACTGAGACCGATCCCAAAAGAAAAATTTATGGTAAACCATTTTGCGTCGCCTTATTTTCACAAGAACGGGATCTCGTGTCGGGTACATTAAATAAACAAGGGCGATTCTGGTGTTATATTTGAGGAAAATTTAATACGATCGAGACCACATTTCTTGTGTATCTTAACCTTTTCAGTAATGCGTGACAACGATGGAAAAATTTGTTACAAAGCGGACGTAATGTGAAATCTTGAATGTTAAGCTCTGACAATTGAATAGAATGGAGGTATATTGTGAAATAATAATACTTACCAATGAAAAACCATGTGTATTGTTTTCCGTAGAGATTTTGTTTGTACAATTCGCAAAGGACCCTTCTTGCAGCAACGACATAGAAAAGTCCTATTACAACTCTGGAATCTTGCCTCCTGAGATTTCTGACAGCGTCTGTCGGATCAGAGAGAAATGACTGTCTTGTTACTATTTCTATACCTGGAAATAAAATTCGGTTTGTTACCTTAACACCTTGTTATTGTTTATCAGTTACATATCGTCGCCAACGTGGAAAAATATTCTATTTGCTGAAATATGGATTTCACAGGAGAGCAAAAAAGCATGATATTTCAAGGGGAATAAAAACAGCACTTCGTTATTGAATTTTGTTATCACATGAATTCATCTTAGTATATTGGAGAAATTAATGAGGCGATTTTCTACCAGAATATTTATTTCAGGTTACAGTCAACACATAGCAGCTTTTACGGTACCCAAACATAAAACATAGGTGATTTTCTCCCATCCAACTACAAAAGAACATCAAAACTAAAATATCGCGAAATAATTAGTAAGAATAGTTGGAATACTCAATTTTTAGTTCTAATCTTTTTATCAGAGTAGAATGGGATATTATCATAAAAATTATGATGATCTTTCTCGTTGACGCTCTTTAAATCTTGGAGACATTTCCATTTAGATTCACTCATAGAAATGAGTTGTTTATACAGGTGGGATGGTTTTTGTACTTTATTTTTATTTATTGTTCGTTGTGGTAGCATACTATATTCATCAGTATATGTCGTAGTTTAAAAAAAATCCCAATTCAAAGCCCTGATATCAGTCACATGTAGATCCTCAGATTTTTTTCCAGGTCGCAAATATTTGATATTAGTCATTAAATTCTGAAAGTTATTGGAGGAGTAATCTAACAATTTAATGTTATAGGGATGATTTGGACGAGCACTCCTCATATGTGCTAAGGAGCAACGTATTTTTCCAGTGTAGCGTAAGCACTCCATCATTGTGTGCCCTTTCTCAAGAAATGGCTGTCGGATCAATTAGTTTTTCTCACTGGAAAAGTTACTAAGAGCACTAGGTAATACTTTATTCATATTTTAATAATTACATCCATCATCTGATATAATTGTAACCATCCGGAATGTATCTGCTTGAGATGTGATGAAATCTAAAACACAACTAGTGAACTTATTCGCTGTTTTGTCACCATTTGATTCATGCCATACGTATAAGGTCACATCTTCATTATTAAGAACCAAAATAGTGAAGTTATGAAGCTGTAACTTCTATTTATAATACATTGTAGAAGCCTCCGTTTTCAGGCACATTGAAACAATTAGAAGATCCATTGTCAGTACTAGGTGATTCTCACCAGCTTCATTGTTGGCTGCATTTTTCATCTCATCATGTTTCCGGTACCCAACAGATATCGCATCGATTTTTGCGAGGTTGATGTATTTTTGATATTTTGGTGTTTTGAAACATCCAAAAAAAAAGTTCTTGAGACACATTTCACTGATTTTACCTTCTTCACTCTTCAAACACTTTGTGCATGTGGGATAGAGATCTAAATGTAGATTTCACATATATGTGCACGAACTATTGCTCCCACAGTAGTGGCTTTGGAACTGTTGGGAGTAAATTCAGCCATTTGACGATATTTTTCTCCAGCTCTACATGTAATAACTTCTCCATTCCCTCAGTTCTGCGTTTTTTTGTTTGTTGTTACTTCTTGGTAGTGTTATTCGCTTCACTTGTCCCCTCATCATCTGAATTATTCTCAAGTTCACTAGGGTTACACCAATTGTCAAATATTTCTGCACCGGAATTTGGGGTGTTGATGAAAAACAGTCTACTTTGACTATCTCCCCATAAGACCTGGGTAGGAATATATCGTGACCTTCGCTTTTTCTATATACTTGTGTATTACCTTCTGCTATTTTTTTCTGCTATTCTATTCTTTCATTCTTTTCCGAATCTCTCTAGTACCCACTAAACCCATTACAAATGCTTTGTTCTCAAACCAAGTGGGAAAATTCCAAGAATTTTTGAAAAGTACATATTTTTCGTCATCAGATATCATTTCACACATGAAAGTTCTACTGGCTCTTGTAGTTGTATCTATATGGTCGCATTGCTGTTCAATTGACCTTGATGATTTTTTGCAATTCTTGGCAATTTTTCCATCTTCGAGCTTTTTGTATCTTATAGGATTGACCAAACCTCTCTCAGATTTCAATATGTTCTTGCTTATTCGAGAGACTGGATTGTCCGTTGTGCTGGATGGATGCTCTTATGAACTGTTTAAATCGCTCCTATTGCTATTATTTTCGTTAGCGGTCTCCAAAACAACTTTTCCAATGTTGCAATTTTTTTTTGATGCGATAGTTCATACTTCTATGAACTCGCTTTCTATTGAGAATATCTGTAACTTTTTTTTATCCCGTTTTCAATATTTAGTATCGAGTTTGATTTCTCCTCCACTACTTTAATTTTGTTTTCTGTAGTACAAACTGGCAGCAGTGGAGTGTTATCAGTACTACCTATCATATATTCGCGCCACTCATTTGAGAGTTGACTTAGAATAATAGATAAGGAACAATTTACTTCTGCATCAAAATTTGCGTCATACTGAAGCTGTTCATGTTCGATCACATCAGAAGATTTGACTATAGAAGTTGCATTACGACTGTATTTCCTTGCCATTTGCCTCCTTCACACACACATTTCATAAAATCAGTGCAAGTTAACTTACATCATCTTCATTAGCCACTTATATTGTGGAAAATAGGAGAAACTTCCCACTGAATAGTTTCTAAGCTGTTTGCAGAAAGCCGAGCTAAGCAAGAGACGAAACTCCAACCTCAAATGTGCCGATTTTTGACAACTGTCATGCTGGTAAAATCTTTTCTATGTACCATTTTTCGTCACATTGATAGTTTTGTCGCGCTCAGGGTTCCAGCAAAATATTTAATGTGGTCAGCCAATGATAAATCAACCACATAGAATATTTCACTAGGTGCATTTTTTGCTTGAGGCACATTGGAGGTTTCTTATCAGTAGTAATAACCGAAGGACATTGATAATTGTTCGAAAAAATTTAATGACAGATTTTTGAACTTCTTGGAACTGCCAAAAAATTTTCATAAGAATTGGAACTAGTAAATTAAATTGACACATTCGAAAAGTGCAGTCTTTCACAGCAAAACAAATAATAGTTATTTACGTAATTAGTGGGATATGGACAAAAATCTTCGAAAATAAGTTCAAGCGAAGACAATCGTCTTTCGGATATTGAAGATGTAGCTTCCAGTGTTATTCCAAATATTTAATTCTGGTATTGATATTTTTTTTATTCCTATTATCCCACTAAAGCGGTGATCTATTCGAAAACGAAACGCACTAGTGCGGTAACATACGTCATTATGACACCTAAAATAGTATCAAATCGTACCCGTTACATGACAGTTGTAGCTGTATTTTATCAAAGCCGAGAGAAATGTTGTCGAAGAAGATCAGATTTATGAGAAAAAAACTCATGGACTTGGATACGACCGTCATTGTTGACGAATTTCTGTCAAAAAATTTGATCAAAAGTCATCGACTTTATGTGGCCCCGGTCATCTTTTTTTGCTTTCAAAAACTGAAATTATCACTTTGAGTTGCTGGTTCAAGTCGACAGAAGATTTTGAAAAGAAGTCGACAATAAAAATTTACCATTGTGTTGCTTACTGAAATATTGGTAAGCGTACTCAGGTTTATGATTTCGGAGAGTGCTTACTTTGAAGGCGACACAATATATTTGGATAAAATGGATACTCTTCTCCACCTATTGGGAAAAGTAGCATTCGATAGATGGCGCTCTGAAATGTCAATGTTATCTTAGCAACGAGTAAAACAAATCAGCTGCTGTATGAGCCCTTTGATATTTAAGTGGTTTCATTTTGATGTTTCAGTTATTTCCAGTGTGTGTTTTGTAAAACTTTTGCTTTTTCTTATTGTGCTTTAGTATTTTGTGTTGTCAAACTAAATTTTTATTTTTGGAGTAATAGGTATGGTTGATATTTGTGAAAAGTACAACAAGCGTTCATTTAACTGTTCAGTTTTAGGTCCGATAACGTGTTTTTATTTTATTTTTGATATAGGTAGTCATACAAAAGTTGCAAAGAAGGTACGTTTTTCATTGAGTAATATTTTAAATCTTCAATACTGACTTTTCTTTGATCTGCAATGGGAAGAATAAATAGAATAACATATCCTCTTCCGTAATATCTCCAATTATATGGGAATATTCCCTCAGAAATGATGACAGTTGTGTTAAATAGAAAAAGACAGTTTTAAACTTATCACTGACACAAAATTGAACAAATAAAGTACAAATTTACGGTAATTACGTTGACCTGCATATAATACAAAAACAATGCAAAACGAATTATTTTACTCGTTGCGACAGTTACAATTTTCTCCACCAGAGGTCTCATTGAATTCTACTGCGCCCAATATTATATTATAGTTAAAGCTTGTATGAGGTGGTTTGCTTATTTTAATGGACGTATTGATTAAACGTAAACTAACAGATTGTCGATTGTTACGATTGATTGAATAAACAGTGTGCCCCTAGGGTATAATGAGAAATGAGATAGAACGCTTGTAAACACATTTCGCCATTGATTAAATGAAAAAGCAATTTTGTTTTGTCCAGAGAATTTGCTGTGGTGTGCTCAAGACAGGTAATAAAAATAATAATTGAAATACAAATAATGATATTGGAGTATATAAAATTTATATAAAATATTGTGGTTGAATATTTTCAATTGATACATGAGAATTTCAAATGTGACATTTGCCATTCAAAAAAACCACTCTCTTACATGTCAACAATCCTGAACAGCAATATTTTTGTGTAGGAAGATATAGATGTCCAGTTTCGCGTCTGGATTAAACAGCGAATTATTTCTGTTGATTCATCTTTGTAAACACTTCGAGATAATAAAGTACAACAAAAGTTTATGTATTTTATAGTTTCATAATTGAATTGAATTTCATCTAAGGAACCAATTGCATTATATATCTCATAAAGCTCATATCAATTCCTGATACTCTAAGATCCGAACTAAGGTCGTCCTCCACTGACGTGTCAACCAGATGAAGATAGTATTTTATTGAATGAAATAAATTTCTTCAATCATTTCGCCTACCAAACAAAACAAATCCCAGTGAAAAGTTTATAATATACACAACGTGCAACACCCCAGTAGATTACCTTTTTCCGGTCCCTATTATCTGGCAACCGCATTCAAACATGTAAATTGATATTAATAATTGCATGCTCTCGTTTGTCAACCAAACGAGACCAGTTTTAATATTGAAATAATTCAATTACAATTAACGTAGAGAAAGGTTACTTGACAAAATTTGTTCATAGATAGTAGTTGTAAAGACTTTTAGATCCTCGATGGTTATTTGAAACCAAAAGGATTTGATGGAGACCAGACACCTTTGAAAATAAACGACATATTGGAGATGACAGAAGAAGAAAACGACGAAGATTCTTTTGACTTGGAAATGATACAAATTTTAGTAACTCTGATGATGAATATCACCGAAAGAAAAATCTCAGTAATAATTATCGAATGTTTGTTAATGTCGAATTTGTTCATAATTA
>CAJUYG010003827.1:371-19246 GCA_910591675.1 Galerucella calmariensis | reverse complement strand
GGAAATATAAAATAAATTAAATGGCTAAGGTATTTGTACATTTATTTCAGGAATAATAAGACACCTAACCCAACCTAACCCCGCCAGGGTAAACTATTAGGTCAGTCCCGATAACAGAACAGATTAAATAAACTGGACGGCAATTCGAGTGCGGGATTAAGACACCTGCAAGTATCGGACGGGAACTCGTGTGTATTATATTGGTCATTAAGGAAGCTGACGGGAACTCGTGTGCACCGCATTTTTTGAGGCACCCGACCTCTAAATTCTGTTTATTATAGGCGATCTGTTCTATCAACTCCTTTGAAACGAACTTTAATCACAATGGACTAAATATGTCTCAAAAATTAAGGTTGAAAAACGCCTAAGATATATTTCAACCCATTAGTCCACCAGACTCAAAATTAAAACTAAAAAAATACAATATATATATTTGTAATAATTTCAATGAATCTCTTCCAATGTATACTTAGTTCTTTTCAAAATCCAAGAAACTGACTTGACCTGAGATGGGATAATGACCTGCTATAAAGCCATAAAAGTATCAGCTTTGACAGGGTCGTATTTATTTTGTTAGTGAATAATAATATGTAGAATATTATTAATCATTTTAAATTTCGAGCGACTGGTGTAGTGTGGATGTGGCAGTGTTGCGTTTCGTGCCAAGAAAAAAGAAGAGGAGTGACAGTGGACTTCACCTTTCTTTTTTTGGCGCGAAGTGTAGAGGAGCCGTTGGAACTTCATGTGTTTTTTGAGCTATGTGCCCGGTTATGTTTGTACTTGTGTGAAAAGAAATTAAAGCTATCGAAATATAATTGCTACAAATAAATTATTACCTGAAAACTCTAAAGACTTTTGGGTCATTCTTATTATAAAAAGTTTATTTTATTGCAATGCATTTTCTTTTTCATCAGGTATAGTACGGATCTGCACAGTAAATTCGTTTTATGGTTTTATTACACCTCAAGTCAAGTCAAGTCAAATCAGTTTCTTAGATCGTGAAAAAAACTATACTAGAATGTACCAAATCTAATACATATGTAGTCACTTCAGTAATTTTCTGTTAATTTCCATATTTCATGAACAAACTGACAAAGCTGTAAATGTTCATAATGATAAACTTTATTTGGCTTTTACTATGTTAACATTATAATATAAAAAAAATAAAGAAATCGGTAAAAGTAGAATCAATTAGAGAGTATTAAACGCATTTAAATTGCTAATTTATGGATAAAATTTAATTCCGTAGACTATTTAAATGTGAAATCGATTTTTAACCACCCCGAAGAAAATTAAGTTGTCTCAGTCACATAAATAATTCCGATTGAGAAAATTTGGAATTCTCTTATAGGCCAAGTCGAATAGAGTCGAAAGTTTCTACATCGAAGACAATTAATTGTATTTTTGGCCCAATTTCTTTCATTCGAAGTTAACTAATCCAAATATATCTGATAAAGCAATTCTTTTTATGTGATTTATGAAAACTACCCACTCGACATGTCATTAATAGAACAATTTACGATCCCAACAAAGTAAAAGTTGACATTTAACGACATAAAAATTTGTGAGCATGTATCGGGTGTCCCAATAATTCCTCGAGAAAACCTGCGAAATTATTTTTGAGATTTATGTCTACTGCTAAAGGGCGTAATTGAATAAAAAAAATTAAAAAGGCAAATTTTTCCAAATCGAATTAAGAGGCATAACAAAAATAATCAAAGCATTCTTCAAAAATTCTGGATATATTTGATATTAGGTGCCGCGAAAAATACAAAAAACTTGAAAATTCAAAATTTATTATTAAAACGGGTTGTGATTAACATGAGAAAAACTTTACGATGCTAGGTATGTAATTTTCCGGAAAATCTTCAAGTGAATTTTTGTTTTTTCACTCTAATTGTTTAAATAATGAAATTATAGGAAAATGTTCAAATCAAAAATTGTAGCTAATATATTTATCTACAAAATTTGTCTGAATATTTTTTTGTGGCTGCATTATTTTTCAAAATATACGGTGTTTTCTTAGTAGGATTTTTGAACATCAATTTTCATGTTTTTAATTTTACGATATTAAGTAAACAATAACATTCAGGAGAGAAAATTCATACGAAATGTGTTCTAAAATGGGGTATTTACAAATACATTGAAAAAAATTGTTTTAATGTATTATCTTCGATTCTCCACGTGTGTGAACTAAAAAGTTGTTTTTTTACCAAACTCCTCTAATTAACATTAATAAATTGAATTATATAACATAGCGTACTTCGAAGATTATGGCGTAATCTTCAAATTTTATGGGAGCCTTTCTCTTGTATCTGCATTTTCCACAAAGATACATTCGATTTTCCACGTGAACCTTCATTTTTTTGACCCCCCATTTTTAAGGTAATTTGTTGAAATTTTTGTTGTTGTTGTTATTATTATCGCTGTTGTTGTTATTATGCGGCGGCGCATATAAGCCGCTCTCACCTGATTTTTCACCTTTATTTGTGCTCACTTCTAAATAGGTTCATTATAAAGTTCACACATTTTTGGATAATATCATTAACACTATAAAAATTGTAGAAGGTTTGCTGAAAGACGTCTGATTTAAGTATTTATTGTAAATAATTGTCTATTATTTAGAAAATCTGATATTTATAGAATAACTGTATAGTAGTTTCGAAAGTAGACACTTTAAAGTGCTCAGTGGTGCAGTTTCATTAAATTATATTAATTTCAAAAAAAGATTTACCTAATTGGATGAAGTCTAAAAAACAAGTAAAACTAGGCATGCAAAAAACAGATTTTCAAGAAGCATTTGTTTAAAACTCGAAATATTGATGGCTTTGCTTTTATAATGATAATGTTTTATGCTCATTTGCAATGCTAAATCTAGAAGGAATTATCGCTGGGATAAGTATTAATTAAATACGAATTATAATTGTTTTTCGACTTTTCAGCTCTAGTTTTTCATGAATAAACTGATTTTACAGTGGGAAAATCTACTTTTTAAGATTTTAAAGTATTCCCATCTGAAAGCTGATATCTTTCTCTACATTTTACAAGTGTTTAATTATTTTTTCAGAATGTTATAAGCACAAAATTATTAACTTTTATGTCGAGCATTTAATAAATTTGGCTCCCGAGCAGTTCGCGCGTTTCTACGAATTGACTAGCACTGACATTAATTTTATCTCGTAAACTTTTCAATTTACAGAAAAACTTTTCAGATAAAATTTGTAGATAAATGTATCAGCTACAATTTTTGATTCCAACATTTTTCTGTATTTTCATTATTCAATTAGAGTGAAAAATCTAAACAAAAAAAATTTACTCAACGATTTTCCGGAAAATTGCATGCCTAGCATCGTACAGTTTTTCTCATGTTGAACACAATCCTTTTAAATACCCAATTTTGAATTTTCAAGTTTTTTGTATTTTTTGTGAGGTTTTATGTGTACTTTGACTAGGCTATAATGTTTGGGAGAGAGTTGGAACTTTGTTGTGGAAAAACGATTTTTCTGCCTACCTCTATCCAAAGAATACATTTCTTGTCCTGTTGAGTTGCCGAAATATCTGCAAAAAATTGCGGTTTCGTTTTTTCCCAACTCAATTTGCTATTTTGTCGGTTTGGTGTAAATCCGCTTCAACATTTTAAAAATTAATAAAACAAAATTGTACGCTATCGATTTGGAAATTTATTGATATTAATTCAATTTTGTCTGATGTCTATATAGAATTTAAAAATCCGTGTAAATTTACTTACTGGCCTGTGGAATGAAAAATGCAAAGACTAATCCATTTTAGTTTGATCAAAATGAAGGTTGAAACATAGATTAAGTGTGAATATTCACGCCCTAAAATTGATTACGGCAGAATCTAAATTGTGTTTGCTTCGAAACGATATTGAAAAATTGATGACAAGACTGATTTAACGAGTATCCGCAAAAAGATAAAATGAAGTCTAACGAACATACAGTGTGGAACAGCCAAATGAAATAAATTATTATCAATTATTCAAGTGTTGCATATAAGGTTGGGATAAAGTAGGGAACCAAGTAAATATCTTTTAAACGTAAAGAACGACATACAGGGTGTACCAATCTTACGACATACTTCGGTATATGCGTTATTATAAGAGATAAAAAAATGTTATTAATAAAAATAGTAGATGGGCTGAAGGTCCATATTTTGCAATTATATCGAACTATACAGAGTGCTGCATAACTCCATTACAAAGAAAACATGATTTTTCAAATGGGAGCCCCTGTATATTATACCGAATTCGGATTGGTTACATTTTTTTGAAGCTTTTGACACGTTATACAGTGTCCTTTAAAATTTATGGACACGTTTATGGGAAAATCGTAGGAAAATCAACGCTCTGTAGCTTGTTTTACGTTGAAGAAAAAAAATGTATTTTGCCAAAAAGAGTTTTGTAATATGATGCAATATCTTCGTATCCTATTAAATTTCAATTATATTCTTTCTTATATACAGGGTGAACGGAAACTCGAACCTGTCATTTTCTTTCTTCTTTCAAATGGAACACCCTGTATTTTATAGCAAAAATAGAATCTCCGATTACGTAACTTTGATTTTTGTCAAGCATTCCCTATACCTAAAGTTTATAAAAACAGAGTTATCTGGTCATATTTATTGTAAACTATTATTATTGACCTATTATGTGAATGCAATAAACGTCGTATGTAACAAAAAATCATAATTGATGATAAATTTTAATGAATAATTCATTCTAAACTAAACTAGCTACCAAAAGTATAATTCTAACCGTAATATTAAGCTGAAGGTTCAAAGTGTTCACCGTTAACATCAATGCAATGCTGTAAGAGGGGGCCCAACTGATTGGCCAGCTCGGTCACCCGATTTAACAAAAGTATATTTATTTTTTTCGGGTCTTGTAAGGAATAAGTTTATAAAATACCCGGCTATTAGAGATGACATGAAAAGAATAATTAGTGCGGCATTTCGATCTGCTAACGTTGATATGCTGAGAAAAGTTAGTCAATCATTTGAACTATTCTGCAGCATTGCATTGATGTTAACGGTGAACATTTTCAACCTTTAGTTTAACCTTCCACCGGTGGCGCCCCCTTTCTTTACATGACTGGTGGCGCCGGGTCTACCAGACCCAATTTTTTTTTTGTATACCTTAGTGTATTTACGGGTCATTTGTGTATACAAGTTAAAGTAATTTATGATCAATAATATACTGCATTAGATGTACCAAACAAATACCCAACAATTACCAAACAAAATAATTTTATTGCTTGTTTCCTAAAACATAACAGAAAGGTAACAAAATAACAGTTATTCTAATAAAAAGGCATTATAAACAAAACAAAATGAAAATCCCTTCAGTGATCATAACTACAATGTGAGTTCTTAACACGTTTATACTTTCAAACGTTTGTCTACATAGTAAACAAAGAAATTGAGAGTGTGAGAGACAGATAAACTTTTTACATTTGAAACAATGATATTTCGTCTTGGAACCTTTTAGACAACAATCTTATTCCCTGTGGAATTTCTTCCGGTTGTACCACATTCAAGTACCACATTTAAGTTGAGTTATTACAACAGCAAAACCTAACCTAATGAAATTATTTAGTACACAAGCAGCGAAGTAAATAATTGAACGCTATACAGAAACTTATAACACAAACGGTGGCGCTGGGTCTGTCAGACTTTTCACACAATATTTCGCAAACTATACAAACTATCCTCACACTCTCTGCAACCTGACTAATAGACATCAAATTAGGAAGGTATCCAGACGTACAGCAATATATCGCGAAGAATTGCGAACGAATACAGTAGCGTCGGGTCTGTCAGACTTGGCGCCACCGGTGGAAGGTTAATATTACGGTTGGGATTATACTTTCGGTGGCTAATATTGTTTAGAATAAATTGTTAATTAAAATGTATTATTAATTTTTTGTTACATACAACGTTTAATGCTTTCACACAATAGGTCAGTAGTTATATTTTACAATAAATATTACAAAATAACTGTGTTTTTATAAACTTTGGGTATAGGGAATGCTTGACAAAAATTAAAGTTACATGATCGAAGATTTTATTTTTGCTATAGAATACAGGGTGTTCTATTTGAAATAAGAAAGAAAATGACAGGCTCGAGTTTCCGTTCACCCTGTATACAGGAAAGAATATAATTGAAATTCAATAGGATACGGAGATATTGCATCATGTGACGAAACTCTGTTTGGCAAAATACATTTTTTTTCTTCAACGTACAACAAGCTACAGAGCGTTGATTTACCTACGATTTTCACATAAACGTGTCCATATCTTTTGAAGGACTCTGTATAACGTGGCAAAAGCTAAAATATAAAAAAAATATAACCAATCCGAATTCGGTATAATATACAGGGGTTCCTATTTGAAAAATCATGTTTGGTTTGTAACGGAGTTATGCAAACTCTGTATAGTTCGATATAATTTCAAAATATGGACCTTCAGCCCATCACTATTTTTGTTAATAACATTTTTTGATATCTCTTAAAATAACCCATATATCGAAGTTTGTCGTAAGATTGGTACACCCTGTATATGAAAATTTGCAGGTAAGTGCAATGGAACAAAATGCATCTGATGCATTTTTTTGTTAATGACATACTTCCGGTTTAACCGGAAATGCCATCAACTTCTTTAATTTAAATGGGACACCCTATATATTTTTACAGATATTGAAAGAGCTTGTTATTTTGAATGCATACATACTGAGTTTAGTGTAAAAAATTTGTAAAAACGAGGAATAACTCACTGTTAGTTGTACTATAGGTGTACATTCCAATATTTCAGAATAATGAGAAACAAAATTACTAAAAATGTTCAAAATGCTCGCCGTTTAAATGCTGACAATACGCCATCCTATTAACAAATTCTTGAGTCACTCTTTCCAAGACTTCTACACGTATATTAGTTCACATTCATCAATAATTATTTGTCTCAATTCCTGTAAGTTTGTTGGTCGTCTAACGTAAACACGTGATTTTAGATAGCCCCAAAGAAAAAATCTAACGGGCGAAGATCCGGAGAACGAGCGGGCCACTCTATGAATCCTCTACGTCCAATCCATCGATTTTTGAAATTCGTATCCAGAAAATCCATAACCCGTCTATCATAGTGGGGAAGTGCTCCATCTTGTTGAAACTAAACATTTTGTTGTAATCGCCCATTCTGTTGAAGATCAGGAATAATTTCGTTATTTAGTAGATCCAAATACTTGTCACCATTCAAGTTTCTGTCGATAAAAAATGGGCTTATAAGCCTATTTTCGACAATTCCCATCCAAACATTTAACTTCTATGGATGCTGGGTAGGTATGTGCTTCATGAATCCAATGAGGATTCTCATTTGACCAATACCTTGAGTTATGGCGATTAACTGGTTCCATTTAAACAAAAAGTTGCCTCATCGGAAAAAACTATGTTAGAAGCAAGATTTTCGTCGTCCATTAGCCGTTCGCCGTCGGTCAAAATCATCGTCTAACAATTCTTGAACCAACTGTACCTTCTACGGATGATACTTTTCACTTTTTAATATCTTTCCTACAGAACGTCGACTGATACCATGGTTTAGTGCCAAATTTGTGGTGGAAGTTTATGGTAGGTAATTCTTATAAATCGATTGCAATCTTTAGTTTAACAGTTTCGTTCGTTGCAGTCCGCGGTCTTCCAGGTTTTACCATCCCAGTTGTATTAAAACGTTGTAATGTTTTAGTTACTGTTGAGCGTGATATTTTGAGAATTCAGGGATAGTAGTTCAACAAAAACTTGTGCAACATAATTTTGTATACCCAGGAGATTGTCTTTAACATATTTGCTACTGGAAATAACCTAACAATATCAAATTATTTGAATAAAAATGCCATTAGTTTCAAATTCGCGCTCAACCAAAAATGACTGATGACATAAGGAGCACGTTCATAATCTATGGATAGGTAAGGAGCGAAAACCTATAGACTATGAGCCCATGGGGAAAAAAGTGTCGCGATTTGAAACAACAGCAAACCCATTCAGAACGATAGTTTATCATGCCACCATCGGTTCCAGCACTATGGCGTACATTTTCTCTTGTTTTCTTTTAGAATGAAATAATGTATAAAAATAATAGTGTGGGAAGCACGAAAAAAACATATTTCCAAAAATTTACCTAAAGTTTTGAACAATTTTCCTAGATTTTCCTCACGATTATTTTTGAACGGCATAGAGTCTCGACCGATCTCCTATGGTTCTAATATCAAATGTAACAAACGGCGTACAGTTTCATGTCACATTTTAAGGGGGTAAGAAATGAGAGTTTTCAACAATTTTCCTCGATTTTCCTCACGATTATTTTTGAACGGCATAGAGTCTCGACCAATCTCCTATGATTCTACTATCAAATGTAACAAATTTCGTACAGTTTCATATCACGGTCTCAGGGGGTGAAAAATAAAATGTTCAGATTTCCACTGCGCTTTTCTGCACAAGAGAAAATGTACGCCATAGTGCTGGAACCGATGGTGGCATGACAAACCATCTTTCCGAATGGGTTTGCTGCTTTTTCAAATCGCGACACTTTTTTCCCCATGGGCTCATAGTCTACTACTATGTACTTGTCATTGTCAGTCAGACAACGGGGTACTTACACGATTTTTGTGGTGCGTTTGTGAACGCTGTGGTGTAGAATTATATATTAAATTTTTAATCAACGCTTACTTTGTACCCAAGTATAACTCTTGCACTCAAGGTTTAGTGTGTCACCAGAATTTTCCTCATGTTTGAAGTTTAAGAAGAGTTCTAATTTAGGAATACCCCTTTAAATGCATGTAATGTTGCTTCTACTATCGAAATGCAGTCAACACCTTCAAAAGTTCTTTTTTTTTAATGTACCAACAAGCGAGTGGAATAACTGATTTCAGAATTACCTCGTTTTTGAGAATAGTTTGAAAAAATAGTATTTGAAAGTTAAGTTTTTTTTTCTAGCTCTATATACAAAATATAAGAGAACCCTCGTAATTATACAAGGAAAATGATTTGCAATTTGGAGATAAGTCTTATACTTTTTCTTTTGAAAACATGTATGGGATCATTTCACTCGGATCACAACAAAAGAAGTGAAAGAGAGAGTCGGTTCAGTGTTATACAATTAGATTATGGTTTAACTAATTAATATAAAATATATTAATCACTAAAGATTACACTTTCAATTTCTCCACAACATAATTTCTAAGTATATGCATGTAATTTGATATCGAGGTGTGGAAAAACCGACAGCTTGTCGAAAATTATTATTTTTGTTAGACAGAATCGATATGATACAATTATTTATTATTATTATTATTACAATAAGGTACGGGTCCCAGGGATATTGAGATCCATAAGATCTGTATTATACTATACAGTGATGGGCAAATGTGTGGAACCAAGTAAATATCTCTGGAATTATTAGAGACATCAAAATAAAATTTGGAAGGTGGATACTATAGTAGATTGCCTATTATATTATTTTAGTTTCTGATGAAACATTTTATTACGAATACAAAAATATAGGGTTCGATTTTTTTTATTTCAATACCTCCCGACATTTCATCACAGATGGATTGGAAGAAGGGGTACTTATGAATGGCCTGCACGACGTCTCGACCTTAATCCACTAGACTATTTTCTGTGGGATTATTTAAAGTCTGAGGTTTATGTTGATAGACCAAATAATTTGCAAGAATTCGCTGCAACAATAACTCAAGAGATCCAGAGAATTCCACCAGAAGTAATAGCTGATGTTACTAGAGAATTTACAAACCGACTTGTCTATTGTCAAGAAGTAAACGATGCTCAGTTTGAACATCTAATACATTAGTTTTAGTTTAGTTAAGTTTCAATGTTTTGAAAACCACTTAGTTTCAGTTAATAATTATGATTATTTCTTTAATCGATAGTAGATTTTTCCTTTCCTTAGTTACTTTTCTGTTAATATCTCGGTAGTTATACAAAATAAAAAATATCGAATCCGATATTTTTGTATTCGTAATAAAATGTTTCATCAGAAACTAAAATAATATACAGGGTGTTCCATTGCAAATTTTAAAATCGACATTACTTCCGGTAAAACCGGAAGTTCAAAATTGTTAAAAAATATAAAAACAAATAGGCAATCTACTGTAGTATCCACCTTAGAATTTCATTTTGATAACTCTAATAATTCCAGAGATATTTACTTGGTTCCACACATTTGCCCATCACTGTATAAATATTACAAAAATTAAAGTAATCAGAATAATTAAAAAAAAAGAAAAATTAGAAAAATTACGTGGAGTAAAAAAAATGATTAGAAAGTAGGAAAGCGTCCAGTCTATTCTTGATACAGATATTGAAAAATTTATTTCCTATATTTTATATTATATTTTTCATATATTATTTCTTTTTCATTGTTTTTTTTTCTCATTTCCTGATATTGTTATAGACATTTACACTTTGATATTGGTCGGGAAGCGATGTTGAACGTAGTTTTCACTTTTTTTCATAGCATTTTTCGATATTGTCATAAAATTATTTTATTTAAAAAACTTTAAAAAACAAAATTTTATTAAGAATAAAAAAAAGAAATGTATTGTGCTAGTTTCTAACCCGGGCCATCCGCGTAGAAACCAACCCCTCCTATCTCTGCGCTATAACCGACTCCGACTGTAACTGTCAAATTCAATACAGGTTATTTTTTAAATTTATTTTCTTAATTTTTAAACTTATTTGCTATTAAACATTGATTATTTTATGGCAATATTGTCAGAAATAATGTACTTTACGTCCACACAAAATTTCATTAGGTTCTCTTTTTCTGGGAAGCAAATATTTAGGATTTTCTGATTTCCATGTTAAAATCCTATGGTCCTAAGGTCGAGTCACCACCCGGTATAGTACAGGTGTAGAAAAACTAGAAATTACGCAATATTATTTTGATATGTTTTGGTCAGGCAAATGTTTATCAGTAATTTGTTATAAGCATTTAAAAAGAAAAAACGTACTGTTTTTAGTTTGATCATATTTCATATAACCTAAAAAGTACTGATATTCTCAACGGTACGTATAGAAAAAAACGTAGGTAACTAAAATACGAATAAACTGAGGGGTCAAGCGATGTACCTAATAGGAAAATCAGGATCCTAGGAAATTAGTCATATTTTTGAGAAAATTCATATCTTCGTCATTTTTCAATTTACAGAGTTGAAACTTACTACAAAAGAAGTTCTTCATAATATGTACTTTATATGTGCGAAGCAGAAGCCCGGCGACGGTAACGGCGATCGAAAGCCGAGACCCTGCACAATATACAGGGTGGTCCGTAAATGATGGACCAAAGTAAAATGGAAGATTCTTGGCATACAAATATAACAATTTGACGCAACTTCCTTTAAAAAAATATTGATGATAAAAAAGATACAGGGTGGCAAAGTTGGAATGTCAAAATGTTTTTTCTCAGTAAATTGGAAGATTTTGGATATACAAACGTAAAAATTTAAAGATAGGAGTTTTAGGGCCTGGGAAATCATAATATGTTATCCATTTCGATGTATTTTCTAGAAGGCGCCACAAAAGCTATGTAATTGGTATAACTGTGCGATTAGCTTTTTCATCGTTAACGGTACCCTTCTATGTATTGAAAAAATATTGAAACTGCATCATTTTTGCGACAAAAAGCTATACCTACCATAAGTCTCAAAAGTTACTGGTTTTCGAGATATTCGCATGTTTAATCCCCCTTCATAATCTTCATTTCATTTATTAGCACACAAAAAATAATGTTAGTAGGCGCTGATGTCAGAAAATTTATTATGAGCTATTAAGAACATTAATAATTTGCAATAGTTTTGCCGTAACTTTGCTCAAGGATGTTGCCTTAAGGTAACAGCCATCCGCCTTCGGAGTCGGGTTGTTACTAAGCAATACGCTTTCGAAATCTATGACAATATTATTGCAAATTATCAATGTTCTTGCTATATTATAGCTGATAATACATTTGCTGACATCAGCACCTACTAACATTATTATTTTTGTTATATAGTTTATTTCTTAATGTCTGACAGCACAGTAGCCTCATTAAATATTCAAATAGAAATTTATCTTTTACAGAGTGATCCTAAGAATTTTACAAGTAAATACTAAAATTCTAATGCAAAACAAGTAGGTGTCTGTATTGGTTATCTATACATCCCTGTTTCAGCTCAAAATACAATATGGTAATAAAACTGAACAATGCCAGATAAACGATAAATATTGCGGCAGTGGCGGAGATTACGATATTAGTTTATTCTGCTTATTTAATTAGATTCGGTCGACATTACAGTTGAAATAAAATTCATTCGTTCAGGCCTATTAACAAGTTACATTTTCATTTTTATTAAATTAAATTAATTAAAGAAAATATAGTTCAATTTTCATAATTCAAATTTATTGACAATGAATTAATGTATTTCAAGTAAAGTAAACATACCATTTATAGGAAATATAAAATTCAATCTATAGTATCATCCTCTTCGCTGGCCATACAAGAATCATCGGAAGACTCGTCGAGAGAGATTACTATCGGTTCTATAGTTTGTTCTATGAGGTTATCTAGAACCCACATTTTCTCTTCCTCTTTAATTACATGATTCACAGCATCTCTCCAGTTCTCTTCAGTTATTGTTGTCAATGAGTACTTCATTAGTTCACGAACATATTTAATTTTAAATGTTTTATTATGTCTAGCTACATAACCTTTCATTTGGGCCCATATTAACTCTATCGCATTTAATTCACAATGGTATGGCGACAAACGAAGCACTATTATCCCACGATTCTTGGCTATTTCATCAATAAAAAACTTTTTGAATTGTAGCTTGTGATCTGAAGCAACCTTTAAAAGTTCTTTTTTCAACATATCATCTTCAAATGGTATATCTTTTACGATTAACTAGTTTCTAATATCAGCTTTTCTCCAAGAGGTAGATGGAAGATTTTCTGTTAATCGCGAATGATAAGTTGTTGTTTTAACTAACCGTATTTAGATTCATATTACCTTTATATATCAGATCGGGTATAAAATTAAATAGTAAATAAATTCCTTAGATGAACGGTGACGCTTATGGTTTACTACCTGACTAGCATCTGTGACCTTTTCGCGTGCTGTCAGACAATAAGAAACTGACTATAATAGATGAAATAAAAGTTATATAAAAATGCGAATATCTCGAAAACCAGTAGCTTTTGAGACTAATGATAGATATACCTTTTTTTCGAAAAAATGATGCAGTTTTAATATTTGCCAATAAATAGAGAGATATCGAGATATCGTTAACGATAAATAAGTTAATCGCACAGTTAAACCAATTACATAGTTTTTGTGGCGCCCTCTAGAAAATACAGCAAAATGGATAACATTTTATGATTTCTCAGACCCTAAAACCCCCATCTTAAAATTTTTACGTTTGTATATTATCGAAAATCTTTCAATTTACTGAGAAAAAAAACTTTTTGACATTTTACTGTGCCACCCTGTATCTTTCTTATCATCGATATTGTATTAAAAGAAGTTGCGACCGATTGTAATATTTTTATGCTAAGAATCTTCCAATTCACTTTGGACCATTACTTACGGACCACCCTGTAGAATTCTCTACTATCGAATCCATACATACACACACGTCTTTTGTGGACAATTTCTTCATAAAAAATAAGTATCAGCAAGTAATTTGAGACCATCAAAGTTCAAAATGCTTTGTTAGAAACTAAGTAGCAATTTTCGAAAAAAATAACATGAGTTAAAAAGTGTTTATTTTTGCCCAGAATATATCAAAAATGTGTTTTGGGAATCTATTTGTTAGCTTCTTGCCATTTTACAATTTATTTGTTAAAAATTACTGACCACTTGCTCGCAAAAATGTCACTGAAGTTTTTTGTTAGCAATAACTCAATGCACCCACTGCAATAAGTTGAATTCTCGTCCACCTCTTGGTGGTCGATTACCACGTTATTTTTTTGGGGGGGTGCACCGCTGACATATTACATGCGTTTTTTCTATACATTACATTAAAATGGCTCCAATACTTTAAACCTTATACGAAAAAAATTAAAAAACGTTTTTTTTTGGCTTAAGTGATTATAAAATAAAATCTTGTTATTGGAACTTTCTTGGGGGCTCCTAACGACGTTGTTTTTTAAATCGGAAAAAGTTCTATCAATGAGTAAGAAAAATATGTTAACCCTTTGTTCATCGAGTGCTCCATAATATTCTTCGAAATACTTAAAATTTCACCAAAAATGTTTTTCTGAAATAAGATAAACCTTCTCTCAATTTGTATAAATTTTTATATATGATGACAATGCTTGAAAATACAATCAATTTACCAAATAGTAGATTGAAAAAATGTTTGCCAAAACTATTAAAAATTTAGTAAAATTGTTGACCCGGCCCACATTTTAAATTAAAATAAACAAACAAGGACGAACAATGCTTATACAAGCATATTTGGCATTTGGTTGACCCAATTTAATGCCTCACATTCAATTTAACAAAAACAATAACACCTACTTTCATTACGTTAACAAAATTTCGTGAATACATTCACAAAAATGCATTTGAAATTAAATATAATTATTAAAAAAAATTGACAAACCGATTGTAATTGAAACCCGTTAAACCGAACGCTACGAAAGGTCAGTAATTCGGGAGTAAGTCGCCCTATTTAAAGGACCTGACCCTTCACGGTTCTCACAGGATCGAGAACCAAAACGGAACTGAGGAGTTTCCTGGATTGTGGACCGGTCGATAGAGCTGGGACGTTGGAAGAAAAACGCGACTTTGTAACGGTAAAGATTAATCAGCCCTTTTGGAAGACAGAAGACACAGAGGTTACCAAAATGTGAGGTTACAAATATACTCGGAGAAAATAATGATGTTTCCTGCACACTGGTTGACGAATTTCCCCTTTTTCATTCATTCTCGAAATAATCTATCAGATTAAGTACCATTTTTTTTGCTTGAGATGCAAAATACCGGAGAATTGCTTCTTATTATTCATATTGTCACTTTGAATTGTTAAAGTAACTTACATTTAAATAAAAACTTCGCTGGTGAAAGACTTTTTAGAATCGCTGAAACCTAAATACATATCCTTTTTTCTCCCGTCAAAATTGCATAAGTCTGTCTTATTCAACTTACGGATTTTATTTGGAAGTTATGATTAAAAGCAATAAAGGAAAACAAAAACGGTGAGTATGTCTTTGTTGAATCGTATGACCCGCATGATAAGACTGCATTTGACTAAATCTCAAGAAGTAATCAATTTTTGGAATTTGAAAAAAGATTCGAAAAGAGGAGAAAATTTCCTAAAAAAGCCCCACCTCCCGAAACTGTTGGATCAATACAGCCGAAAACGGGGACTCGCTTGAGTAAGCTCCAACCATATCGAACCTTTAGTGAAAAATGTTATTTAAACTTATTAAATATGAAAATTGAGCAAAGTTTTTATCGCCTTTTTTCAATTAGTTATCCATTAGTTAATTAACAATTTTTTGTAGCGCGAACACTAACATTGAAAGTGCGATAATTTTTAATTAACTAATAGATACCTAACTAACTGAAAAATCGCGATAAAGATTTTTTTGTCACCTGGCTTATTGTACATTGATGTATTCTGTAGAGGCATAAATTTTTTTAGTTCTTAATTTTTATATTTAATAATTTTACATGATATTTGTTCATTAAATGTTCTAAGTGGGTAGAGCTTACGCGTTTTTGGACGTATTTTCAACTCTTTGACAAAATTATTAATATTGGTCCAACAATTCCGAGGTATCTTTAGGAAATTTAGTTTCCTTTTTGAACGTTTTTTCAAATTTCAAAAGTTTTGATTACTTTTTGAGATATTCGCAAAGAACGCTTTTTTTACTAAATTGTTCATAACTTCGGAAATTGTTGCAAGCGCCACTCCAAATTTTTCAAAAACTTTCTAGGCGCATGTTGACTAGACTTTGTAAAAATTGTACACGTCAAAATTGGTACATTTTCTAACCCTATAGTGCTAAATTGTTTACTACAGACGAGTAAATTTTGTTAAATTTTTTGTGTACACACATCTAGTATCTGTAGCTTGCGTTTTTCCCATCTCTATACTTCGGGCAAAATCGGCATTCCCGGCGACTCCTCCGAAAGGAGCCGATCGATAAGAAACATTAATTTTGCACGAAAGGATATCAAATTCTATTTACCGTCCCATTTTTGTGAAATATCGCACCACTATTTTAGATGAAGACCACTTGGATGGAAATATGATATCTCTGTTTTTTATGTTTCCATAGCAAGAGAAAAATAAATTTTTGCCAACAAAACAACAAAAAAATTGACTTGGAAGAAACAAATATTGATAAATATCAAGTAAATTAACATTAAATAAAACAGCGTCAAGAATATTGAATGCTTTCATCCAATATATCAACAAATAGCCTAGTCAAAGCACACAAAATATCCGTAAAATGCCGCAAAAATTACAAAAAACTGGAGAATTCAAAATTGAGTATTTAAAAGGGTTGTGATTAACATGAGGAAAACTTTACGAAGCTAGGCATGCAATTTTCCGGAAAATAGCCAAGTAAATTTTTGTTTTTTCACTCTAATTGTTTAAACAATGAAATTACAGTAATATGTTCAAATCAAAAATTCTAGCTAAAAAAAATTATCTACAAAGTTTGTCTGAACATTTTTTTGTATCTGCATTATTCTTCAAAATATACGAAATTTCCCTAGTAGTATTTTTGAACATCAATTTTCATGTTTTTAATTTCACGATAGTAAGTGAACAATGACAATTCGAAAAATTCTAAAATGGGGTATCTACAAACACATTGAAAAAAAATTTTTTTCAATGTATTATCATTGATTTTCCACGTAAACTTCTAGTAGAAAGTCGTTTTTTACCAAATTTCTCTAATTAACATTAATAAATTGAAAAATTAAATTATATAACATAGCGTAGTTCGAAGATTATGGCGTAATCTTCAAATTTTATTTGAAACTTTTTCTTGTATCTGCATTTTCCACAATGATACATACGATTTTCCACGTGTACCTTCATTTTTTTGACTCACTTCATTTTCTTTATTGTTTCAATAACAGACTCTATTTTTAATGTTTTTTGTTTAAATTTTTGTTAATATTTTATTATTATTGTTGTTGTTGTTATTACGCGGCGGCGCGTATAGGCCGCTCTCTCACCTGCTTTTTCACCTCTATTTGTGCTCTCTTCTCTTTCTTACCTGAGCCATAGGTGTGTTCTTTTGAATCGCGATCACTTCTAAATAGGTTCATCATGAAGTTCACAAATTTTTAGATAATATTATAAACACTATAAAAAGTTGTAGAAGGTTTGCTGAAAGACGTCTGATTTAAGTATTTATTGTAAATAACTGTCTGTTATTCAAAAAATCTACTATTTACAGAAAAACTGTATAGTAGTTTCGAAAGTCGACACTTCAAAGTGTTTAGTGGTAAAGTTTCATAGAATTATAATAATTTCGAAAAAAGATATAATTGAATGAAGTCTAAAAAAACAAGTAAAATTAAGCATGCAAAAAAAAACAGATTTTTAAGAAGCATTTGTTTAAAATTCGAAATATTGATGGCTTTGCTTTTACAATAATAATGTTTTATGCTCATTTGCAATGCCACACCTAGCAGGAATTATTGCTGGGATAAGTATTAATTAAATAGGAGTTATCATTGTTTCTTGACTTTTTAGCTCCAGTATTTTATTAATAAACTGATTTTACAGTTAGAGAATCTACTTTTTCAAATTTGAAAGTATTTCTATCTGAAAGCTGAGATTTTTCTTTACATTGTACATGTGTTTATTTATTTTTTCAGAATGTTATAAGCCAAAAATGATTAACTTTCAAGTCGAGCGGTTAATAAATTTGGCTCTCGGGCACTACGAATTGACTAGCACTGAAATTAATTTTATCTCGTAAACTTTTCAATTTACAAAAAAACTTTCCAGATAAAATTTGTAGATAAAAGTATCATATACAATTTCTGATTTAAACATTTTTCTGTATTTTCATTATTTAAACAATTAGAATGAAAAAACAAAACAAGAAATATTTACTCAACGGTTTTCCGGAAAATTGCATGCCTAGCATCGTAAAGTTTTTCTCATGTTGAACACAACCCTTTTGAATACTCAATTTTCAAGTTTTATGTATTTTTTGTGAGGCTTTATGTGTCATTTTACTAGGCTAAAAGGTATTTAACAAACTATACTAACGATCAAAGCAGCAGGTTCGCTGACTGTTACGCTTGAAAATTTCAATTAAACATATGTATATTTATAATAAAGGAATAATTCAGTTCAACGTTCCGATTGCATGGGAAACACTAACAATCTATTGTCGCTAAAACAATATGTTTATTTAAACGTAGTAGCATGGGAAATAAACAATTCTATTTGCATGTTGGTTGAATATAATATTACTCAATGTTTATGAAATTATATTTATAAAACAATACTTCGACAAGTCGTCATTTTCAAGTGGGCATTTCTACAACCAACGGCTTAATTATTGAAAAAAATTTCCGGAGCCTCAAACTAGGTATACTTGAAAATATTGATTAAACCTTTATAATATATATTTATGAATTCTCATTTCAGATATTTTGTCAACAGTAAAAACACAAGAGCTTTTTTTTTACCTGATAAATTTCTCTTTGCAACGAAACAGTTGTGCCAATCACTAATTTTACGAGAAAAACTGACATAATAAAATCGCGACACCGAAGGTGTTGCGATTTTATCTAATGTCAGTTTTTCGAGCAAATTTAGTGATTGGCAAAAC
>CAJUYG010003826.1:0-17807 GCA_910591675.1 Galerucella calmariensis | reverse complement strand
ATTACCGGATTAGCGAAATAACATTTTTTTATTAAGTAAAATTTTAACAAATAACACATTCATGAAAACAGTTTGGTATCTTTAAAACTCGGAGAAAAATAGTATGAATGTGGCCACCTAACGGCCCAGAATTAAATCCGGTTGATTATTCAATTTGGAGAATTTTCGTACAAAATTTGTATAGGGGACAACAATTTGAAACAATCGAGCAGCTCAAAGAAAGAATGCAGTTTGTTTGGAACAATAATTTTGAGCAAGGTGCAATAAATGGGGGTATCAATTTATGGCGCAGTAGACTGTAAACGGTAGACGGTAAACAATAATGGTGGCCACATTCATAATATTTTACTCCAAGTTTTAAAGTTATTAAAATGTTTTCATAAATGTGCTATTTGTTAAAATGTTATTTAATAAATAAATGGTATTTCGCGAATCTGGTAATTTCGGAAAATTTCCTTGTTACTGAAGTGTGTTTATCTACCGAAAAAGCATATTAATTCAATTTTAGCTAAAACACTTCCTGTAATGCTTCCTGTAATCGTACATTCAAAATAAATGTGAATGCGCCAATAGGTGTGCAGTGCGACATAAAATTGCCCGTATCTCTTAAACCGTTAATGTTATCGAGATGTCACAAGAGGACTTGATATCTCTAAAAATGTTTACAAAAGCCAATTATTGCATTTATATTGGAAAAAATTTTACTTACAAAAAAAATGGCGCATCCACCATTCAATTCAGTCGTTACCTGAGTTCACAAGTATGTTGTAGACTTGTATATCACGCCAAAAAGTGTGCAATTATGGTGTTTACTAACGGTTTGAATATTACCAATTTCCAATCAGCCATTTGATATTTGTAAATAAAAAACCATTTTTCATTCCCAACTTAAGAGCCCTATAGTTCGTTAACGAAGGGCGTGAAGAAAAAATTTTATATGATTTACCTTCATTATTTTCAGCCTTTCTATCATCTCCCAAGTTTTTGGTACGAACTCCCGGAACACCCTGTATATATTTTTTTATAAGTCCGACCCTGTACATTATTTTTGCTTCCAAATTCACGGTCATGTTGAGAACATGTTAGGTTATTAGCCCTGCAAAAAAAAATGAATCACCCAAAAAACAAAAAAAATATTTTCAAATAAAAATTGTACTTACTCCTTTATTTCGGCCCACAGTGTAGACTTCAAGTGGGTTCTTCCTATGTGAAACGGAGTCTACCAATGTCCACTGTGGCAGTAAGGCTCTCAAGCTTGTTGAACTTGAACATTGCACGACTAAGCTGCGTCTTGCTTAGGTTTTTGAAGTGCAAGCTAGGGTTTTGGGCTGTAGTCCAAAGGTTGACACTTAGCCACCTTCAGCTAGGGCAACTCGTTATTTATTTGATATCGTAGAAACTAAAATCTTAGGCTTATACAGTTCTTCATGACTCACCTTGTATTCAATCAATCAATTTCCTTTTTATTAAGAAGAAAGCCCTGTCTTATATCAACAAAAATTTGTTATCGACCGGTCTAAATTGAGCTCACGATGTAATCAAACGTTCGAACACTGTGTAATGTAATGTTGGTGCGGTTATGATGGCACTTCCAAATTGCAAAATAACGAACCTTCGTTTGATACAGAAATAGTGAGAGATCCCTAAATTGCAGCTATGCGGCTTCGTAATTGGAATGTGAAATTCTCTCACGTGTATTATAAGGAACGAAAATCGTATTAATGACATCCAAATTAAAAAAAAGCAATAGATTCATCAATCCCGAAAGAAGAGTGCTGGTACACCGAATGTAGCGTCTACTTATCAATTATAATGTCAATTTAACTCTAAATTGTTGAGGATTTGGATAATGAAGAGACACAATTCATGGCTAAGCGTGAAAAAAGTGAGGATCGTTTCAGTCTGTATTGCATTTAGTTAACAAAGTAATTTTCTATAGCTTATGCAGTAATTAAGTGGCAGTTTCAAGTGAACCCTAGTAGTCAAAAGTGTTTTGCTGCAGGCTGTACGAGCATTAAAACGGTTTTTGCAGTGGTCATCCATCCAAGTACAAACCGCACTCAACACTGCTTTACAGTCCGCTGATTTTAATACTGACGTAAGTGAATACTGCGATTGGTTTTCCAAAGGAAATATTAGAATCAAGGTGTATCATGTAAAAAAAAATTGAAGCCGAGTATTTGTCTATAGATCATTTTTTGAATCAAATTATAGACAAGTTAGTCATTGAGTTGGGTTAGGTTTGAGGCTATCAGGCACTACATTGAAACTCAAAAGATAATCATGTGGCTTACATCCATTACTATTTCTGCAAATTGATGAAACACCTACTCACACACTCTGCTTTTGTGAGAGCTTGGAAGGACTCAGATGGAAGCACTTTGGAAAGGAGACAATACAACCATCAGTAAGTACTGAGAATCTCTCCAGTTATACTGATGGCCTTTATAGGAGACTCGAAGTTTCTGGAGTGGAAGTAGATAACGAGTGTTGAGCACAGCCCAAATGTATGGATGCTTCATTATCTTCCAGACAAAGACGCCACGTCGGATCTTCCAATAGTCAAGTCTTGCCATATGGTGATTAAGTCGTATCCTTGCTGCACCACCTAGTCAACTGGGTTAACATTAAGGGATTGTAGAATTAAGAAGTCTTTGCTCCGGCCCTAATGTTACATGAAAGTCAGTTTGAGTCGATGAATCTTTGGCTTTTTCGTAGTTACTACATCTATGCAAATCCCACGAGTAGCTAGGGCAGAAAGGTCCACCACAACAGATTCCCGTAATACACAAGCATTACAACAAAAGTATCTCCAGAGATCTAGGATACGCAGATCTTGGTATTGAGCCACAGGTTTTAATGTAATTTAGTCATGGAAGAGAAGCACCAAAGGGAATTCTGTTAATAACCTTAAAAGTGGTGCTAACATGGAAGCATTCATCGTAAAAAGCAGCAAGCTAAAGACTAAGCCCTACAACAATGAACAAAGACAGCCGACCCCATAATCAATCAGTAAGCATGATTTAGATTTCTTAGACTACAGTGAGATGATATTTCAAGAGTTTTACATTTTGAAAGACATCAACGTAACCTATTTTTTCACCTGCATGGCTTACCCGTCCGATCGTCTTCTAGCTTAGTCATACAAAAAATATTTATTGTTATTTGAGAGGGAAAATGGAGGATAAAACAGTATTTTAACTAATCAGATTTCAAGAAAAATGGAGATAAAGGATCTTTAGGAACTCAAAAGGTTACAGATGTTTAAATTTTCCACAAATATCATTCATAAGCTCAATTACCCATATAGAATTTGACAGTCATGTGTATATTCGGTTGGTTAGTCACTGCCGTTCTCAATCGAAACAAAATTACATTCGAGTAGCTGATAATGTGTTTGTAATTACAGACCGTCGATAATTAACACGGGATCAAATTATTCAATTAATTAGGCAAATCCGACTTGCCTACATTACGTGTTGTTAAATGAACAATAATTGCATCAGATATAGGTGCTATATACTCTCTTCAAAAATCACCGAATTTATGGATTAATTCCAAATATAAAACATACGCTGAAATGTTCGAATAGGTAAAATCCTCTTTTTTTCTATTAAAAACGTCGTATTCTACTTTTATTCTTTGGAAAAAGTGTATGAATATCTCGAGTACTTTCTATGAAAGCCTTTATCGAATGAGATATGATTTTTCTGAATGGAACATTTAAATCTTATTTTTGTATGCTATATCCCTCGATTTTCGAGTGGGAGCTTGTAAGGATGTACGAGCCGGTGCCAATATTTTCGCATAAGGATATATATTTTTTTAAGAAGCCAAACGTCTTTAGTGGGAAAGGGAAGATATGTGAGACAGAAATGGACAAGTAAATACATGGTTTTTGTGAAAACCTACGAGTTTTGGAAAAAAAAGTTTTTGTGTGCTTCTAACAAAAATAAATGGAACTGCATGATTATCTTATTCTTCAAAATAGTTTTTTCTTCCATATATTTTTCGAGGAAATCCATCTATAACATCCTAGGTCGCCCTCTAAAAACATATCGTCAATCTTCACAAAGTCCAATTTTTGAAAAATCAATAAGGTTTAATAGCTATTTACCTAACAAGTGCGGAAAATGAATTGTCCGATTGCCGATTGCGGAAAAACATTTTCCGCAAGTGTTAGGTACAATAGTTTTTCTACGAGCGTGAGGAGAGTCAACTAACTGGTAAGTAGATGACGTCGATGAGGATGGCATCGGCTGCAGGTCGCATAAAGATGACGATGACGGTGACGGCAACGGTTTTATGTCATTTGTAGATGAAAGAATTTAATTTGATATATTTCGTAAAAATGTATTTAACTAATGTAACAATAGCTATAACTCACGAAGTAAAAAAGGTAAACATTTGCATAATTTTACTTCCCCGCACTAGTGCGGGAAAGTGACACTTTCAAAACTAAAGTGCGTGCGGGAAAATGGGTTAGAACGCACGGTCGTAGGAAAAATTAATTTTCCACACTAAAATGTGTGTGGAGAATTCAACGTTCCGCCCGCTCGTAGAAAAAATATAAATTGATACCGTAACAAACGAACTTGGCAAGTAAAAGTGAGGTTAGAAATACTAATCATTCAAAAAGGAACGTTTAAAGCATGGAGGTTTAAGGTAATCAACGCTTACGTATGTTAAGCCATGTTTGATGGAATGAGCAATACAATTTACCGATTAGCTTGAACTTGGTTTAAACTCTGCTTAGTCATAACTATTGGTCCGTTTCGGAATCTACGAGGGCTTATTCACCCGACCTGTCACCAACGTTATCAAATTTAGTAGTAACATAACAATACTGAAGTAAATATGTAAATATCAGAAAATAAGAAATAGAAAACTGAAAAAAACAACAAGAAAACCCAGGCCCAAGCCCGGTTGATCAAAGTGTAACTATGTGAAACATTTAAAAAAATAAGAAATAGAAAACAAAAAAAAACAAAAAAACCCAGGTCCGAACCAGGTTTCGAACCTAGGACCTCTGGGTTGTAAACTCAGTATCCTACAAACTGGGCTAATCTGCTCACATTCAGTCACATCGAATAGAAGGTTAAAGGCTGCTTGGACGCATGCGCATCTCAACTACTAAATTTGACGTGGTGGGTGGTGAAAGGTCGGGTAAATAAGCTCTCGTTCGGAATCTCGCTTCAGTGAGCTTCTGTAAAAGATATGGCAACAGCGCGTTGTTTTGAGATGACAAATGGTTAAGAGACTGTCGTTGTCATAATTTCACTAAATTTTTTTAGGTTCAGCTACTCCCTCTTTCTCTTTTATGTATTTCTGTTTATCTCCACTTAATTCCTCAATATTTATGGATATTTAATTCTAGTATTCCTATTAGATCAAAGGAAATTTGTCACAAAAATGGAAAGGGAGAAGCGACATACAATGACAGTCTCAACCATTTGTCAACTCAGAAGAACGAGCAGTTGCCATATCTTTTACTGAAGCAAGTTTCCGAAAAGGTCCAGTATGTCCTCATTTTCAACTGGTACAGAACAAATCTGGAATCTCAATTTAAATATGTTTACCTACGACCCCCCCTGTAATCAGTCAATAACAAACAGTCGGTATCAATGTAATGACGTCTATTACGCACTGTCAAAAAAACGCACAGCTGTAAACTAAATCGCACGGCTTCCCTAGCAACATCTTAGCAACTGTCAATAGACGTCACCATTTCATTCAAAATTTACTATTTGAAAACATTCGATATGGCCACGTTTAACTATGAAAAGCCCAAAGGGCTAAGTATATGTATTGATTATAATTGAAAAATGGACTTTCGATTATCAACAATATATTAATAGTGATTAAACGTTAGTTCTTTAATGTGCTTCTTTCATTGGTAATAGAGTAATTGAGATGGAGTTTAACAAGCACCTCTAATTATGTAACTGTTATTTCTTATGCTTCTTATAAAAAATACAAGTACAAGTAGGTCGTAGGTAAAGTATAGTACGTGACTCGTATTGTAAAAAGCATTTTACGCAGTCACAGAATTACGCACTCGCCGCTAAGCGACATCGTGCGTAACTTTTCCATTCGTGCGTAAAATGCTTCTTACCACACACGTTACGTAATATACTATTGATATCTCTCCACCTTGTAAAACCTTGTTTCAAATATAAAAAAATATAATAAAAAGGCAGTGACTCTAGTTCCGGATAACAGCACGCGGTGCCCTGGCTTCACATAATGCTCTATTCTATAGAGTATGAAACGTCATATACATATAATATTTTTCTCTTCTTGAAGAAGAATGTTGAATGGGATGGTATTTTTCCTTCCCCTTTTTAAAGAGCATTAGCATTGAAAATTTAGCAAAAGTTGCTGGGAGCAAGCAGTAAAAGATTTCCAGGTCCTTGCGCTGGGGCTAAAGTCTCGTCTTTATGAAAATATTGAATATAGTAGTGTTATAGTATTTTTTTATGGAATTCCAATTTTAAAAACCAGTGAAGCAGCTTTGCAAACTCCCACTTGAAACAAATGATATGTCGTTTTCAAGGTCGTATTAATTTACGACATAAAATACTATCAAATTGAGCAATGAAACAAATTTACGGAAAAGGCCCATTCTACATTCAATTTGGGTTAAAAATGTGAGGTTGAATCCTGAAATTTTTGTGTCCTGAATAGTCATTAAACTTGCACTAATTACAATTTACCCCATTTAAGTTTTAAGCGGATCTATCGGACGGTTGAGGAAATTCATTGGTCAAACTCTGCAATTTTCACTTTGTCTAAATAGGTGAGAATTATTCCTGTGTCCACTAGGAAAACCTCGAATTGTTTCTACCTCGAGTAGAAGATTGATTAGCGGTTGTGTCCAGCATTGTGCTGACAACGCCAAAAGACATATTAACTGTGTTGAAATGCTTGCACAGTTAAGAACACGATAGTTACTTTTATATCCGAAATAATGTTCTGAAAATTTCCAGTCGTATAGAAAATAATTTATACTAAACGGAGAGAAGACAATTTACGTTTCAAGATTTAAAATCAAATTTAAAATACTTAGCTTAGCGACCATTGGATGAGTTAAGACGTAAGAATCCTAATTTTAATTTTGATACCACAGTTTGGTTTACAGTTTCCAGTTCTCATGGCGTGGTATTATGGATTTTCATAATAACTACACTTAGGCCGATCTGAAACCCAATGCCTCAGTTGTGGCACGATTCCAATATTCCTTTTCAGTCATCGTATTAGTGTTATTGACGATATTGAGTTTAACAATTTCATTCCAACTAATTTTAAAATGTCACGCTCTGGCAATGGGAGTGTTCAAAGTATAAATTCGCTGATCAAAGAAAAAATTCGTAGGTTTACAATCTACATTCACAAATATACACATAGATTCAAAAGTTTTGCATCACCTTCTTCGGATGCGAAGGAATTTTTTGCGCTAACAATTTTTTGTTGGCTTGTTTACCAATGTTTACCATTTCAATATGTTCCATATTTTTTGCAATATACAGATGTTTACAGTTTTTTTTGTGAGATAACATTTTTAGTGCGATCATTTTAACATTAAAGGCATTTGATTTTTACGATTTTAAGTGCAAACATGAATCGTCAAGTCATAAGTGAGATTGACCGTGCAAGAATAGTGGCTTTAGTTTAAGAAGGTCATTCTCAAAGGTTCGTAGCAAACAGAGTTGGCGTTTGGCAAAGTGATGTGTCTCGTGTATGGAACCGGTATCTCCATACCAATTATCTTCGTGATAGACCTAGAAGCGGTAGAAGGCGTGTTACTAATCAGCGGCAGAACCGCTATATCCACTCAACTATCCGAAGAAACCCGACCATGGCAATACCAGCACTCCAAAGAGATATGAGACATGCGTTGGGAGTTCAAGTATCGATCTCGACATTACGAAGACGAATACTTGCGACAGGTTTGAGGTGTCGCCGACCAATAAGAGTGCCCAGACTACAACCTGAGCACAGAGTTCGCCGACTACAGTGGGCTCAAGAACACGCGGCCTTGCCTGAAGAATTTTGGAATTCGGTGTTTTTTTCCGACGAGACAAGGATTTGTTTGGTACAAGATAGCCATCGAATACGTGTGTGGCGGGATCCAGCGAGAGTTGGTCAGCTTGTCCATGCTCGCCCTGTGCCGCCCTTCAGAGGAGGAAGTGCTATGTTTTGGGCTGGTATCATGTTAAATGATCGCACAGAATTAATTTATGTGGAGGAAACTATGACTGGTGATAGGTATCTCAGAGAGATTCTACATCCTCACGTGAGACTATGGCGCGCAGCTGTTGGCAATTCCTTCGTTTTTATGGACGATAACGCCGGACCTCATCGGACCAGAGCTGTAAATGAGTATCTTGAAACTGAAGGGATCAATCGTTTGAACTGGCCTGCCCTATCTCCTGACATGAATCCCATAGAACATGCTTGGAACATGCTTGCCAGGGCAGTGGCAGCACGCAGAAATCCACCCAGGAGTGCACAAGAGCTTGTTCATGCGGCCCAAGAAAAATGGCGAAATTTTCCTCAACAGAATATCAATAATTTGGTAAACAGCATGGACAGGCGACTTCAAGCTTGCATAAATTCTAGAGGTGGAAATACTCTTTATTAAAAGTTCTCAGGCAGGTTCTCACTTAACCTTTTCTTTAAAAAGAATCAATTTGTATTTAATTTATTTAATTTCTAAGAATACTTTTCATGTTTCAAGCAAGTTTATTATTGGATAATAAAAATTTTTGACAAATATACGCGTTTTTTTTATTGAAACTAATTATTTGATTAATCTCTGATCCATTTATAATGAAAACTTTTTTTTCCGGAGATTTAGGGTGATGCAAAACTTTTGAATCTATGTGTATTTTATGGATATTCATGGAATTTTGATGCGGAAGAGAATGAGTATTAAATGAACATGGAAGCTCAGAAGAATTTTCGTCGATACTGAAAGATTGGACGGTTAATATGAGTACCTAAGTAAGATGGAACCGAATTTTTAAAAGCAACGATGTAAGACAATGTGGAAAGTTTCGTGTACACTTTCACAGGAAATGTACTATGATGACTATGATATCATGCTTTTCCGTTTAACAATATATTATTTAAACCAGTTCAAGATGACTGCTATGCAATCAGGAAGAAGCTACTAGCAGTTAAATTTGTCTGAAGTTATATATTGCTATGAAATGAATTTTGCCATACTGTAGAATTAGCGTGAAAAGGAGGAGAGGCAGTTGCTTGTCTGGTGTATTTTTTTCAAATCGAAAAAAATAAGAAATCGCAATAATGGGCTCGTTAACTAAAATTATAAAATCATTTTTTAATGTCGTAAAGCAAAGTACTAGGGATAAAAATATGATTCTGAAAATTTCAAGTCAATAGAATATTTCGTTCTCCTGATACAACCAATTAAACAAGCATACCGAGAGTGGGGCAAAGTTTATGACTGTGACGTCACCGCATATGAAAGTTAATGTGCACTAACATTACGCTTCTGACTGTAACGTGCCTCGCGTATTTTGAATTACCTACAACATAAAATGTGTGGACGTAATTTTAAAAAAAGCAAACTTATTAAATCTTCCAGAAGTGGACTTGCTAATGATTATGAAGATTTAAAAAAAAACACGAGTTTATTAAATTATAATTTTATACTATGTGACACATTGTTTCTGGCTGTTTTCCGACCGGAATGATTGAAAATGTCAATATTTTCATAAATACATGCTCTCTCAAATGATATACATGGTGATTCCAGATGTATTATTTTATCCCTGGTCTGATGGACAAAGCTACGGAGATAACGTTAAAGGTTACTCAGTAAAGAATTGCAATTTTTTCAACTGCAGACTGCCCAATTGAAGGAGCTTCTCCAAAAACTATGATGAATGTGTAGTGGAAATTAAATAAGACCGTTGCAGAGGACTAGGATCTCCACACCTATGGATCTCAAGGCCACCTGAAGGCAACCATCTAAATTCTCGAAAAAGCACACTTCTACGGAGATTCAACTCTGGTCAGAACACAAACAAGAAAAAAAAGGTGATGAAATGGCAGAGGAAGAATAATGGGAGAAGTTGATATTGAAGAAATGAATAAGCCCAAGAGGCTGAGGTGGTGCCGGCGAAGGGACAGTCCTTAAAAAAATGAATAAAGGAAGAATAAAAGAATGGAAATATTTGGTAGTATGCTATATAAAGAACAAATATCGATCTTAACCTAAGGTTATTTACAGCAAGCTATACCAATATACATCCTTAACATAACATTGCGGCATACGAACTGAACTAGCTAGCAGAAAAGTCATTCATTTCCACTGTTATTAGTAGAGGTCGCAGCACATAGCTTGTGTTAGTTTTAGTTAGTCCATCATAAATTTTGAATAAACGTACCGACAGGGCACCGATTGGCTAATTAACAATTAACTGTCCTTATACGACGGTTGAAATTACGCAATTATTTCGTCCTCAACTTTACCAAGTCTCGTCTAATTACTTCAAGTTAACACCAACACTAACCCACTGCATAATTCTACTCTTGCTCACTCCCGGATATACAATAGGTCCGAAGGGACGTTTTAATTTTTTTTTCTACGTAACCGTATCTTCAATAATAAACAAGCATATTTGGTACAGAATTTCATTTTTGCATTGGCTGCTTGGCAAGTTGCTAAGCAACAAATGCGAAATGGAATATTTCGTGTTAGGTCTAGGTCCACTCTAAAATCACGAAGACTACGGCTTGTCAAATTATGACGTCCAGCGACAAATTGATGAAATGTCAGCAGATAGTTTCTGTCAAAGTTTTAGTAGGTGACGAGTAATTTCATAGTTGTTTTCTACAAACACATATTTATTGGCTTCTATTTCTGTGCACTTGCCTTCGACTCGCGCTGCAAATTTCATAGGCATCATTTTGTGCTCATTGCATAATATACTATCAAAGTCTATATATTCCAAAAGTCCGGCCACTCTCTCGACGACGCGAGAATCCCCCTCCTACAGACACCCACCGTCTCACCGGCAAAACCCACATCTGATGTGGGATTTATTGATTTTTCATTTCTGTCTGACTTACACGGTAATGTAGCAGAGCGTTGTGTCGGGTGAGCCCAAGAAAGTGATCTTGAATTTCAATTTGTGCGAACGTTATCTGCTGTGTTTTTGATTGTGTGCGATGCCTTCTTATGGAAATTATTGTTGCGTGGATTCGTGTAGAAACAATACTGCAATTCATAAACAATTATAATTTTTTTTAAATTTATTGAAAAAGGGAGGATCATTGTTTACGACGGCCAAGAAAAAAAATGGTCAGCCAATATTGGATATAAAAAGGAAAGACTATCAGGATTTGTCCAAAGAAGAAGGAAATGCCCTGTTTATGTGGGTGGATATTTTTTGCAAAGGTGTTTTGTTAAACACAAATGCGATATTTGCCTAAACTTTTGGATTAAGGAAGGTTGTGACCAATCCACATCATTCTGCGAAAAAAAAGTCTATGAAGGTAGTAAGCAGGGACGGTTTGGAGGATTGACAGTTCCTCCAAAAATTTTCATTGAATATCTGATTTCTTTAGAAAATATATTCACTGAAAATTTCAATGATTCATGTGTGCAGGATGATGTAGGAATGGGAATGAACTTGAAGACCAAGTTGTCTACTATCGCATATTCGCATCCTCGCCCAAACTTCCCATGGGAATACCTGCTGTCCTTATATACAAGGGTGCGAATCTATTATACACTGAAATTTGCAAATTCCTCACTAAGGATCTTTAGAAAGAATAAAGAACATCCTAAATTGAAAATCTTGAAAAATTTATAACTATTCAAGTATTTATTAATTTTTAAGAATGTACATAATACTTATTTGTTTGTTAATATTTCATTATTTTTATTTATTTATTCAATACAACGCTACAGAGTACACTCCAAATGGACTTGACCTAAATAATTGTTCATTCGTATTCGTTTTGTCCCAAGTAGATGTTAAACTGTGTTATTTCTTTTATAATGATTATATCAACACAAATGTTCATTCGCTGATCATTCTGTATTAGTTATTAAGTATTTTCAGATATACGCTCGGATATACGTTATTGAAGTCTATGTTTATAATTTTTTTCATTCCATTCCTCGGTTAAAAAAAATTTCTAAAAAGTTACTTAGCAATAATGGTAGCTATTTTTGACATATAATTTATAAGAATTGCCAAAATTTTTCAAAACAAGAATAAAGTCAACATATTTTCTAATTGCACCCGGTAAATTCCTTCACAAATGAATTCACCGTCCGTCACCTCGTATACTACCATATGACTAGCAAAATGCCGGCGTTTTCCGACGAACAAAGGAGTGACCGGACTTATTGGAATATATAGACTTTGATACTATTTTAAATTTATTGTTTGCATATACAAGTTGTTGCTAGATTTCAATCGAATCCCAACTTATCCTCTATATTTCATTATTCAACTATCAATTTTAAGCTTTTTTAGTGTAAACATGTCATCGTGCTTTGAGACATACATCTTGTTAAAGACACTTGAACTAAACATCTGCGAATTACCAACAACTAGACGAACCCACAACAAAAAGACCACATTCCGTAGGAAGTATGTAATATGTGAGTACGTAAATGTATGTATTTGAACAGCACAAATAAGTTTAGCGACCTAAAACTGTTAATGTGTACGAACAAACACCCAAGCCCAAGTTGTACGTCGCGGTTAACATGGCACACCGCCAAATCTTGAAAACAAGAAATTATAGACCGAGATAATCAACAATTTCATACCGTTTGATCTAATATGATTTAATAATTTCACGGAAGATGCATTCATCAGCGAAGTAAATTTGTTATTATGGACTTCCACTTGACGAAAATATGATAAAATATCTTTCAATATCCACTTTGTAGTTATGGAATGAATATTAATTGAAAAATACTGCTCGATCCGTTTTTCCGCAGTGCAATTACCTGCCTATGAGCATAGAGGGCGGTAAAAACATCGCTCCGAAGAATTCCAATATCGAAAATCAACCACTTCAAAGAGGAGTTATGAACACTTCAGTGATAAATCGGCGGGTAAACGTAGTGAAATACTTGCGAAATAAGGTTTTTTATGGAATTTATGTTCAGGAATTTGAGGAGCACTCAATAATTAAAGAGTTTATGGAGAATTTATCTACACATAGACAGGTTCAGGGAAAGAATATATTTTGAGAGGGTTTGATGGTCGAAAAAACTTTACGGATTCACTTTTGTCAATAAGGAGAAATTACTCACAGCACTTATTAGTGCAAGGAATTCTCGATGTCTGTAATCGCCTTAGTTCTGGGGGAGTCTCAGAAAACATCATTTGGATGTAGAAATTGCTAAAAAATGAACAAGCAGATCGAGTAGCAAGACAAATTTATTCCGTCTAGACGCCAATAAAACAAATTTAACTACTGTAAGATAGAAACAACACTGGAATAAAGAAGAACAAATATGAATAACTGACTAACCCTTTTGGCTCCTCCTTATCCTGTGAATTTTGCAACAATGCTAGACTCACAATTTAGCATATTTTTCCTTAAATGTAAGTAGTAGGTATTGACTGGCTATTATCGACTGCCCCAAAGACTGTGGATTGTAAAATATAATGTGTTGTGAATTGTTTAACATATGAAACAGTTCCTGTGTCAGTGGATGTTGGAATTATAGTATATGGTAGCTAAGGCAGTTTTAACTTCAATAAATCGCAATTTAAACAATAGATAGAATAGACAAATCACTTTTGTGTTGTATAATCCTCACTACAAACTCGCCTTAAAACAATTTTAATCTGGGAAGATGCTGATTCAACTAGTCAAGTTTCACTTCAAATAATCCCATTTGGAGATGCTCGATAGCTCAGATAGTACAGGGAAAGAAGCTCAATAAGAGGTAAAACCTCGCAATTTTTTCGTCCAACATGGATTGACTTGAAATTTTAACAGGAGGTAGGTGATAGCCGAAGGTTCAAAATCTATATAGAACCGAAGGGCGCTAAACGGTTTTTAGGGGTGAAAACTACCCTTATTTGTCAAGAATCATAAAATAACATTTTAAACCTGAAAATGGGTAAGATTTGGTTTGGATAAGTTGAATAATGATTGTTTTGAGCTTTGGAATACAATTTCATCATATTTCAACCCTTAAAAAGTAGCCCCTGTTACAGCTTAATGTGAAAAAATCACGAATCCTTAAAAAATGATTTCGCCTCTGATTGATTTGCATAAAAATTTGAGATTAGACTCAACTTACCCTCTGCTTTATATATCATGTCATGCCGACGAGCCCTGATTGTTTCTTAGGGGTGAAAACTACCCCTAAATGTCAAAAATTAAAAAATAGCATTATAAATCTTAAGATAGGTGAAAATTGGTTTGAATTCGTAAAATGATGAATTTGTTACATTTCAAAATACAATTTTATACTTTTTCAACTGTTATTAGTGTTATATGTAAAAAAATGTTTTGCCAAGAGAAAAATAATTAATGCTAATACGGATTTGCTCAATAATTCTGTTGTAAAAAAAAATGTGTCACGTGCATTAAGTAACTTTTCAACCTTTAAAAACCACCCTTCACAACATTGCCATTTTTATAAACTATTGTAATAGATATAAATTGAAAAAAGTAGACTTTAGTACAAAAAAAAATTATTAACATAAAAATGCGCTGTATTTTCACATAGATAAACATGAATAAAAGATTACATTTACAAATACGAATACGAATACAAATATGATTTTTAAATATCTGTATCATCAGTTTGATCTTCATCGTGGTCGATGTCATCTTCATCTTCTTCGATCACTGGTGGACTATTATTGCAGTCTTCACCTGAGCACCCAGAACAAGTGGAATTGCAATAGAATCCAACTTTTCTGCAACCGCATAATGCGCTGCACACTTTTTTGCATTGGCAAAAAATCATTTTTAAGAGTTCATCGGGTCCAGGAGGTTTTTTCATGCGCACGGGTAGTAATGAATCATCTTTGACATACCATCCCCAATCTGTTGCTCGGATGTTTTCATTTCCAAGCCACTGTTGAATTTGGAAGTAGCATCTTTTTGTATGTTCATCTAAGGCATCAACAGTGGGCAGAAGGGAAGACAGTTCAACCGCACTGCTTTTCGTTGTGGCTTTGATGAACTGCTCATATCGCATCAAATCTCTCTCACACTCACACACCTTGACACATGAACAGATGTTTCTTTCCTATTGTATTTCAAAATAAGAATACGAAACATTTCGTATATATAACGCCCCACTGCCGAATAAACCGGTATTATGCTTCCAAGTGTACTATACTATACTATTGGAATTTTTCGAAAAAAAATCGATTGGTTTTTTTAACGTATTTCCTTCATTTTTGATGATAAAAAGTTTATTCGAAAACGATTTTGTAGGGTTTTTCAAGAACTACAAGGATCTGTAAGTTAAATCTCTTTAGACCTTTTCGTTTTTAAATGGGGTGAGTTTAAAGGGCTAAAAAAAGGTGGTGCTCGTGCATAAATAGACGTTTTAAACGGATATATCTCGTCAAATCTTAACTGTACAAAAAATCTACTTACAGGAAAATTTTTGTCATAAAAAAAGCTACAATTTCGTTTTTTAAATTTGCTTGTACCTCTAATATTTTCGGAGTTATTTTGAAAGAAAGGGTAAAAAATACAAAATTATGAAAAATAACTTTTTACTTTAAGCCATAATTTTTCGAAAACTATGAATTTTAAATTGGTCAAACTTCTTTGACCATACATGTACATACATGTACAAAGAGAATTGCTCAAGGGTAAAGATCAATTTTAATTAGGGGGGTAGTTAGGGGGTTGTTTTCACCGACTTTTTTGTAGAAAAAATTCTGTACTGACATTATTTTTGTCATAATTCACTCAATTTTGATGCTACAGACCTTTTTTTTGAAAGAAAGGTCTAATTATGCTTCTTTCAAAAGATTCTATGAGTTTTCTACGAAAAATGCATCATTTTTCCATTTGACTTTGAATCTATCACATTTGGCATTTGGGAAAAAAAAGCTAATCATTGATGGGCCATATCTCGGTTCCTATTGGTTTTAGAAAAATTATAAAGAAAGGGTTTCGCTTGTTTTTTTAAAAGCTACAATTTTGCTCTTCACAGTTTTTTTTGATAAAATGCATAATTTTCGAGTTATCCGCGAAAAACATATCAAAAACGTCGATTTTTTCCTCTAAAAAACGTTACTTTCAATCGCGAATATTGATTTTACAAAAAAAATGTATGGAACATTTTTTGCTTAGAATTACTTTTTCAATCAATTCCTGAATGTAATAAAAAATTTTCACCCCCAAGGCTTTAGCGCCCTTCGGTTCGATATAGATTTTGATCCTTGTGCTATCACCTACCTTCTGTTAAAATTTCAAGTCAATCCATGCTGGACGAAAAAATTGCCAGGTGAAATGCTTAATTCCCTGTACTAAGAGCAAGATTGGAATATCCTCATTCTAAGGGCTAGGTTAGGTTAGGTTAGATGTGAGGTGAGTGGGTCCATAAGGCCCTCCACTGCGACTCGCGAGAGTCTATTGTGGCTCACACGTATTCAGATTCCACCAGACAAATTTAGCTTCTTAACAAGCCTATAAGTTTATTTGGTGAATGATATTTCAGGTCCGAGGGCGAGAGAGAGACCCTGCCAACCATCAGATATTTGTTGCTTTCGTTTATTTGGGCTTCAAGCACTTGTGCGTGACGCCTCAGTCGTCACGACTTTTGAGCAAAACAAACACGATTTTTTAAGGATCCTCAAAACCATCTGACATGTACCAATGCCAATGAATTTCCTGTGTTGTTAGAAGAACAGTTTTCAATTTTAATGTTTTTGTGGAAATTCGTCAACCAGTGTGCAGGAAACATCAACCATCATTTTCTCCGGGTATATTTGTAATCTCACATTTTGGTAACCTCTGTGTCTTCTGATTTGATACATATGGTTAGTGACCTTTGAACCCGCACGATTAGAGCGCTTTTGACTAAACCAGATTCGAGCCGCGGCGGGGCAGGCACAAATAATATGCTCTGCTGTTTCATCATCTTCCAGACAAAGACGGCAAGTCGGATCTTCCGTCTAAGAGCTAATGTATATTACCCAACAAAGGAAAAATAATAATCTCACTCATGGATGATGTGATAACGGTGATGAAAATATTGGTTAAGCAGTGGCAAGTGTCTTCTTATAAAATCTTCCTAATATTTTTTAAAGTACCTACGCGTTTGCCTTTGCTGATACACCTTTTTATGAGTGTACTTATATGTAATACTTGGATTACACTTATCGACTAATACCATATATCAAGTAGCTTCGATAACATACAATCAAAGTGCCCATTCAATAAAGATGATTTATCTAAAGGTTGCCCGTTATTACTTTTCCACGAGGATTTTCTTCCAGTATCGTATCGGAGTTAAAAGAAATTCAACGCTAGATGTGAAAAATTGGAATATTAAGACTTAAAGTCTACTTTGGTCCGCCCGAACGATCTTACCTCACCAAAAAATGACTTAATTTTCTGTAGAATATTCCAAAATACGTGACTATCAATTGTGATATATATTGTATCCTTTTTCTTTCATGAAGAACCGATGAGGTAAAGACGCTTTCAGTGATGGATTGAAGAATTTTGTTTCAGGCTGCATTCTGGAATCGTATTTTTATTTATTTTTATAAAACCCTTATATTATTATAATTTGCAATCATTTGAATTATTAC
>CAJUYG010003825.1:14287-33551 GCA_910591675.1 Galerucella calmariensis | reverse complement strand
TATAACTATTTTGTCATTATACCTCAATACAATGTAAATGTTGTTTGAGACAAATATTATACATTTTTACAAGAATGAATGTAATTTTCGATGGATAACTTATTTTATTGATGACAATGAATATGTTTCTATTCATCAACAATATTACTTTCCGAACTTGAAACAAATCCTTCCTTAACGACAAATTAAATATTAGTTAGGCCATATGGAAGATCATATTTATTTGACATAATAAGATTTTGATTCTCACAAATAAATATTTTTCTCGGTGTAATGAAATAAGAAAAGAGAGAAGCTACAGACGTTTTCCTTGTCAGTAAGAGTGTCATTTCACGTCTTCTCCTCAGATATCGGGCAACTGAAGATGTGAAGATGTGAGGGAAAGACCTAGGAGTAGATGACCACCAAAAGATTGTTATCTGACTGTGTGTATTAGTGGAGTACTTCTGGGTACTTATCGGATCATACAATGTCTTTTGAATGGTTTCGGTTCTTCTGCTCTAATTGACACAGTACGGCGAGGTTCACCGATTCAGAGGTGACACAGATGCTGCTGGAAGGCATTTGTTCCAAGGTGTGTACATTTTGTACATAACTGTTACTGCTTGATGGGAACATCACTGTGCAGATTTGAGTTATTTACAATATTATTTTTTTTTCATGCAGCTATTTGAATAACTTCTCTCAAATGATAATGCTTGAAAGAACATCATGCAAGAGTAGTCCAAGATGCCTTGTACTTCCATGGTATCTCGCATTTGGCACTGTCACCTCGAGTAACACTACTTTAACGACCTCATTGAAACTATATGAAGAGGCGCTCTTTTGCTGTAATTTCCCCAGAGGAAACCATACACATTATTAACATAATATGTACTTTAATGAAAGTGAAGAGGTACACATCCTCAAGTTGCTGTAAATGGCAAACCTATTGCACGCAAAAGCAAACAAACATTTACGTAAAGATCGTAATTTGTTAAATCACATTTCCGGAATTCAGTCTATTTTGTAAACAATAAATGATCATTTTATTGATTTCATCAATGAACATCGTGAAATATTAAATTCAAGTATTTTCAAGAAGAAATCAGTTGTAAATTCATATTAAGGATATACAATATGCGTTGGAAAGTGGATTTGGTGAGGTAATAAAAATAATATAATGTTTTGAATTTATTCAAACTGTCACCAAATATTAAGAAATTCACATCGTAATCCCAAAAGTTTTGATGAGATTAACAATATTATGTGAAATCTAAAATATTAATTATGCATACTGAAGTAACTTTAAATCAATTTTTAATCAGAATATAGAGAATTTCAAATAATAAACATGATGAAATAGTGACAGATGGGGATTTTGTTCAAGGTACAGGAAGCGTTACATAACAAAAACGTGAATTAAAAACACCTCACCTATACTATATACTAGTAGATATCTAATTATGGTTGAGTCCCTATCTTGTTTTGTATTGGTCATAAACCTAAGAATACTTCAAATATCACTTAATCACCAATTTAATTTTGTTGTTGTTCTTTTTTCTTATTTTTTGGGGAATCAAACCACAATAATGTTTTTTATTTTTTATTTGTTGTTGTTATCTTGGAGTATCTGCGAAGTCCTATTTCCATAAAATTAAACGGTGACCACCCTAGCGCAAAAATAATCACATGTTCAAATCCCTTTAAATTAAATTGGAATAGATTTTCTCAAGATGCTAAAAAACAACAAAATTTGCAACAACTTTTGAAATGATCATTTGACATTTTATGCAATGTTTGAAAAATATTCAGTAGTTTAGTTTAGATGTAGGCAAAACCTGTTAAGTTAAGTTTTAGTGCGTTATATCAATTGTAAAAAATCTATATCTATAATTCTCGTGTCAAAGTCAGTGTCAAAAAAATAGTATATTCAAGTATAAGTGGATATTAAGGTGTTTAAAACACGCGCGATTTTTCGAGCACGACGGCGAAGCTGGAGTGCTCTAAATAGAGCAGGTGTTTCAAACACCAGTTATCCACGAATACTTTACGCTATTTTTTTCATTGGTGCACTTTGAAATTGTAAATACTGGTCTATAACTACTACAACAACAAGAAATGGAAATCATAGATGAAATAAGAACTAAATGTCAAATGGTTGAATTTGTGATGTATATGATGTACACCTTGCGTTGTTATGGAAATGAGAAAAACATAAACTAATCTGTGTTTTTTTCGAAGTTCATCCTTATTGAGTTCTGTGAATGTCAATAGTATCAATTTAAATACCATTTCCTAAGATTTGAAAGATCGGAATATTAATATTTTAAACAATACCAACGGCACTCTCCATTTTAATTTATAAATTTAACATTGTGAAATATTGTTAGAATAAAAGTTTTGACGTTACAAACTATTCCTGTCAGATCAATAATAAAAAAATTGTCATTTAGACATGATTTAGACTATAGATTTACACTTCGTTTCTCGAGTTGTTGATGTTGCCACGGTAACTTTAAAACACGCGCGTTTCATAAAGTTCGATTTAAACACGCTGAGGCGTGCTTTGAATAGGTAAAATGGTTCACCAATAAAAAAAATAATTTTTAGTATTGTGCCTATTTTTATGCCCGTCTTAGTTTCAAGTGATTCTGGTAAATATATGTTTTGAAGATTCTCCAATCTTTATTTTATAGACACACATTCTCTCAATCGAGAGTTTCGTGTAACTCGCGACAAGTTCGTGGAACTTTGGTGTTTGGATCCTAAAAACCAGAGGATCTGAACATCACATTTGAATGTTTTCTTCAATTGGAGAAGTTAATTACTGAAATTATTATTGAAAAATGTTTAATTTCCCAAAAATTGAGGAATTAATAAAAGCTATGTGGAAAATAGCTGTGATTACTCAAACATTTTGAAGTTTGTCGTAGCCTAACTACTACGTGATATAATCGTAGCAGAAATATGGGTTTTACTCTTCGAATTCATTATTTTCACAAACTGTACAAAAATCTTATATGGTAGTAGTAATGGATCAAATTGTAACTACACGTTCAGAAGACAAATATAATAACTAATATTTAAGAATGAGTATAAAGGTGAATTCATGCCACATCAACGAAACTGAAACTAATTTGGAATTAATAATGAATTAAAACCAAGAATATTCAGCTGGTCATGAAACATGAATTAAGAAATTAATAAATCAATTAAACATGTGCACTCTTTTCAATCATTTGTCAACACTTCAAATGGTAATCAAGCTGTCAGATATAGCTAAGGATAAATATTGAAAGTCATCCAATTTGTTTCCGAAAAACGGAGTTTCAAATTACACAAATGTTTAAGCATGTAGCACAAGCTCGTGTAAACAAACGGTGGTATTTGGCGAGTTCAGCACGAGTAGATGATATAAGGTCAGAACTTCACGCATGCAATATTTCGAAATCATGGGAGAAATTAATACATAGTTGCCGTGGGTATATCTCGCACATCTTAAGAGTTCAATATTCTTATAATTAATAAAATTAATGACTTCTTTTCGCGTTGAGTGCTATGCTATTTTGCTGGGGCTAGACCATACTTTGACATATTAAGAGTAACAGTGACAAATTATTTCCAATGAAGCCGTTATTTTGAATAGAAATGTCTTACAAATACATATTTTCAATCACAAAAGTTCTTATAACTCTTTTATCTCTCCCTTTATTCCATAGTCAAACTTTAAATTATCGAAAATTATACACCTCCATTATTCCCGTCTTATATATTTTTTATTGACTTTTTCCCTTCAATTCTACCCCTATAATCTGTATATAAAAATTATTATTTGGAACAAACAACCAATAAGCTCGAATTTAATACTTAATGATCAATTTCCTTCCTCTTTCTATATATAGTCTTTTCCGTTATCGATTTTTTGTTCTTCCATCTTAACATTATATATTAAACGCACAAGTGGGACGGAGTGGCGTTATGAAAATAAATGAACATTCAGCACTGGAAGTAGATTTATAACAAAATCTAATGCGACTTTTCCACAATTTCGTTTTTACATAATTCAGAAATCTGGATAAATATGTGCGTTACTTCTAAAGCCTCTGCTTTACCAAGCTGAGCTAGACTGGCTTAGGCAACCGGAAAAAATGGAAATGAAAATATCTGTCCAAGCTGTCACCATGTTATCTATCTTGGTGGCATGTTTTTATCAGCGGCCAATCGGTAAGGATCCAAGGAATCCTCGCGGACAGACTCGCTGACTAAACTCCATTAAAATTGGTTGTTTTTCATGTGTGGTCAAGGACTTTTCAATTTTGCAATTTTTGTTCCAGTTCTGCGAACTTCTTCAAAATCTGCTCTTTCCATCCAAAGAAGCTTCTAATGGTATCTTGACCAGGCTCTAAGTCATACGTTTTTTATTGATTTTAAATTTGACAACCACTGAAAACGTTTCCTTTCAAACTAGACCGTAACTAAAACCTGCGATTTTTTATGGCTATATACCTTAATCAAAATGTCATCGTCGTTAAACAATGTTCCAACGCTTTATATCTTCAGAATCAGTTTCTGCTTTTTTTCCCACTTCACCCTAAGGTTGTTCGTTTCTACTTTATCCGTTTCAGTTTACGACTACCTACTTCATTTTAATCGTCGACGTATCTTGAAGGTAATTAATCGTGAACACTTATCATTTTTCTAATTTAAAAAAGTAAAAGTACTTTAAAGTATTGATAGATTTATTGTAGGCAAGTGAAAGGAGAAAGGGAATGTTTATAGGTCCATGTCGATTAGAGTGGAATAAAAAAATTGGATCATTCACTGACGTTGAAAACAATCAACTTTATCTTGCTAGCTTGTACATTGAATGAGAAGTGAGCGTTTGATTTTTTCGTAATAAAACCTGATATTATTATGGAAAGGAAATATTTTGGTTGCTTGTTTGTTTGTAATGGATAAAATCAAAAATACTTGAGTGATTTGAATTTGCTTTTTATATTGTGAACACAGTATTTTAACACTGTTTTGAAGGACGTGAGTAACAATTACCGAAAAGGTATCGATTGCCCTTGACGACGAGTTGTAAGTCAACTTATCACCCTTGGATGGTAATTATTCATGTCATATAAAATGTGTCTTATCTATCTATATGAATTATTGTACAATTATTACAATTATGACATAACTTACAAAATTTTAATATGTTTTCTTGTTTTTTGGAACTTTGGTTCTTTACGTCAGGTTAGGTTTGAGCGACCGGGGGTCGCGAAGCAAAATATCTGACTGTTACGTTACGTTATGTTACGTTGCTTCGTTATGTGCCTTACTTGCGTGCGTGTGTTCTCTCCTGAGTCTCTCTCTCGCTTACGAAGCAGCGGTTCTTATGCTTCGGCTGGGAATCGAACCCGGGCCGCCCGCGTGGAAGGCGAGCATTCTACCACTGAACCACCAATGCTACATTAAAATTCTATACAAAGCTGGTATTCGCAGTGCCGGTGATCTACTTGAATTTGTTCGGATAATTTTTTAATATTATTTTTTTTAATATTATTTCCATAATTTTTTTTGGGCGATTGATCTTTTTTGTTTATTTACAGCATCGGTTGTCAGGGCGGTAGGTTGTGTTTACTGGTTTCTAGGTTTAACACGTCGGTAAGTGATTTACTCACCGTTCAGACGTCGAAAAGTAATAAATAGCATAAAAACAATTTCACCAAAATGCAAAATATATTTTAAACTGATCCAGAAGAATGATTGTCACATTTGAAATTTCGTTGATTTCGAAGAAATTTAAATTATTTTATTCGGAATTTATTTCAATAGGTACGATCGCGCAAAAAATGGTGTAAGCATCTCGAACGTTAAGGGTAATTACAACGTTTGCATGTAGATTCCTCTCGTAAAATTGGACAAAATGATATGAGGATTAAGGGGTCTAGCACATTTACTTTTCGAAATACAGGGTGTTGAAATTTTCAAAAATTGAATGTTTTAATTCGATAACTTTAAAATGGATGGATAAATTGATTTGACATTTGGCAGCTTGTTTTTAAATGTAAAAGGGCATATTTTGATAGAAATAGTAGTTTTTGCAACTAGTGTGGATATGATATGGCCATATCGCACAAGAACGAAGTTTGAGCACGACGCCGTAAGCGGAGTGCTCAATCGTTCAAGTGCGATATGGACAATTCACACAAGTCGAAAAGCATATTTTTTCTACGACCCACTTAAGAAAAAATCTAGAAAATGAAAATTTCTATAAACTGTAATATAACTTCAAATTAAAAATTTAACAATTCAATTTTATGTTCCCACTCATTTTTTTGTGGTAAACGTACAGTTCTTGAATGTCCAATTTGTATAATGCCACGGTTTCCCTTTTTGAATATACGATGCTGTTATGAGTAGATGTTGCCAGTCGGACTCCCTCATGGAGGGTACCGACCATTATCTATAATAATGAATATTCTGCTAAATATTTCAAACGTCTACCTGTTGCCGTTATTAATATCAAGCAGAATAATTATTTGAAAATAAAATTAACAATTAAAAAAACTTCTTCAGGGGGAATCGAACCGGGTCTACCGATCGTGAGAGTCTGGTTTGCTTACTACTCGACCACCGAGGAATATGCAAATTGTTCATCTATAACGTCAGATGTATTACATAATTTTATAAAATCTGAGGTACCGTTAAATACCCATTTTATTCTGTTTTTAGTATTTTTTGTTAATTTGTACGGATTATTTCATATAATATTTTGGCATTTTCGCAACTCGTGCGCAAAAGTATAACTTCACGCACTTGTATCATAAATAACTATTGTGCCAATCAACTTAATGATAAGATTTTTATTTTTATTCATAATTAATACTACTGTATATTTTTGTTAAATGAAGTTTCATCCAGAGTAAAATAAATTCTTATAATAATATGTGTATTTATTTATTGATTGAAAAATTTTTTGCTTAAAAGGAACTAAAGTTCCTACCGTGTGTCCCGCGACACGTTCTACCTTTTTTATTCATAAATTTGTATGAAATGTTGTAACTCCATAATCTATCCATCTCCAACCAAGTTTTCTGTTATTTTGTAGTACTGCAAGGGAATTCTGTCTTCGTTGTATTGTATGAAGTTTGATTTCCCACTTTCTCTTTATTGTTGACATTCTCAGCTACATCACTTTTCGCAATAGCTGCAGGTTTCCATCCGCCATGTCGGTTAAGAGCTAAGATATCAACTCCAGAATTCGCTAATTAAGTGGCCGACGTTCTTCTTGGGGAGTGTCAAGTAAACTCCACAATTTTAAAAAATTTAGCAAGTTCATTTGGAATAGAGTACACGCATATTTCATATTTTGCTTAGATATTAATTTATAGTAGTGAAGTTGATATCAAAGATGACTAATAATAGGAAATAAACCAGTTTCCATTGGAAATTACTTCCAAATTTTAAAATAAAATTCAAATTTTATTGCAGTCTCCGACCACGACCCGAGGGTCTCCGAACGCTACCGATTTTACGTGTGATGTCATATCATCTCTTGCTTCATGCTTGTTTACTTTTGTCAATGTCAATATGTCAATATTAGGTTATGTGTAGTTTTGTGTTTATATTGTAATTTAATCAACTATTAATTGCTTCATCGACGTAAAATAGATATTTACCTAATTAGTTATGGAAAGAGCGATATTGTTCAACAAGCGTAATATTTGCCAAAACGAGCGCTAGCGAGTTCTGCAAATTACGCGAGTTGAACAATGTCGCTCTCTTCATAACGTGTTTACGTACAACCTTTTATCTAATTCCGCGCTTTCATAATATTCAATAAAATCTTCAATTACAATGATAATATTAAAGTGGATTCAAACGGTGTTAGAAGTATTGTTACTATGATGTATTCACCCTGAAAATTGACTTACTTTGAATAACTGTGTCCTGAATAATGTTGTTTTCAATGTTTATAAATCTTAAAATACTATTGAATTAAAATAATGGGGTAATTGTCAGTTTAAATAATGAAATCATTGTCAGTTTTGACAGTACCCATTTAATAGATTATTCTTTGAAACTTATGTGGTATCTCTATGTTGAAACATAAACAGTTACGTAAAGATTTTACATAACTACTTTTCATAACTGATATATGAAGGTTATGAAAAATGTGACGTTACCTAACGACAAGGAGTGACTTGGAGTGTCACATTTGATAGCGGAATTAGATAAATATCATTTATATATTTGTTTGAGACTATTACGTATTTGTGTGGGCTTTTTTTATTTTTAAAAGTCAACGTAAAGTGGAAAGGTGACATAAATATTCGATATTTCCGAGGATATTTCAAAACTTTTGGAAGAATATATTTTATTTACTAGTTCAGTGCTCAGTGACGATTCTTTCATATTTTGTGAGTAAAGATTTGGCTAGCGAAGGTTTTGTAAAAGCACAAACTGATAACTTGCCCAAAGTAGACTCATTTATGCTGCTTGAATTTATGAAGTCAAACAGCTGCTTTAATGCAGAGGAAATAAGAGAAGTTAAAGCATTATCGTTAGTACGATTTAAACTATGTCTTATTTATATAATATATACCAACCATATTTCGATGTGAGGTCGAAAGAAAATGATGTTTTTATGGTTGATTCCTAGACATATAGGTACATAACCTCAAACTATTCAAGAATAAAAATTACCAGCATAGAAGTAGGTACTTTTAAGTGTATTTTTGCTTGCGCCATCAGGTAAAGTAACAAATATTTTGTCTGGAGTTTCAATAGACGTTGATTCACACACTGGAACAATGCAATACTTGGAATACAAATTTTTTTTTGGCTTTATCCAATTTTAAACCTTTCAGAAACAAATAAGGTGACAAGAACTCAGAGCGTGATACACGAATAAGAACGTAAACAAATGACGTCACACCATGGGGCAGCCATATTTATGACGTAAAGCGCGTTTTGGCGGACTTCCAAATTTTATGATTTTATGAAGTCGTTTTAAAAATAAAGTTTATATTATTTTGAAAAAATAGGCATGCAAGATGTTAGGAGACCTGATAAAGCGTCAATGTCCACCAATAGCAAAATTAATGCTTGTACCCTATTGGAAAAAAATGAGGTTTTCCCGATAGGTTGGTTTTATCACTTTCCATTTTTATATAGCATGAGGCGAAGATCAAAATTCGTCATGTGGCATCTTATAACAATGTAATTTTAAACTTTCCCAAAATAACAAACCTCATTTTAGTCACTGGTAATTCACGTGCTATTCGAATTTTGGAATCAAGAATAGTAACTATTATGACTACATGTCTCAATTCAACATTGTCCATTTTCATTGCACAAGAACGGCACTGGTCTTGAATCAGTATTTGGGATATCAACAACTGCTGCACGTGGTTGTACATCTCATTGGACTCAAAACAGGAACGCAGCAAACCCTCGGAGACGGTGACTAACGAAATATTGAACCTCAGGAGGAGCCAGATAAGGATAGTGACGGATTAACGGACCGGTCACTGCATCCTAAGGAAACATAATTGGCATATATAGGGAGAAACCTATTTGTCGGTTGTGCATGGAAGACAAGGAAACAGTCTCTAACATTATCTTCGATTATGAAGCATTATCTCATTGGACATATAGACTCCTAGGACTGGAGGATTCAAGGGAGAATTCCTCCAAGAAGGACCTATTGGCAAGACTGTTGAGCCGGAAGGGTTACTGGTCTGTTCACATAAACTGCACAACCAAAAGGACAAAAAGCACGAAGGCTGAGGTGCTGCTGAGGACTCTAAGCCACTGACTGGTGGTTCTGAACGATTCAATCAATGGGAACGCCACGCTTCAGCAATCTCCATTATCATAACAACCTTCATTATCAAATAAATATCATAGGGGGATTTGAACAGGAATTTACTTCCATCCACCCTGTCAAACACATTCGATTTTTTAGGTTCATATCCGTCATTTTTTCTTTTCAAAAATGCACGAAGTTTAGGATACTTGAAAATATAAACGGCTTGAGAGATATGGATTATGTCGCAATTCAAATTTATTCCTTATTCACGGCTTTATGTAACTAAGTGTGCGTCATCAGGTGAAGTAGAGGCGTGTGTGTTGTTAATATGTTACAATCTTTCTTTGTATTCCGCTCAATCTACAATCCACATCATTATAAAGTATCAAGTGAATAAGATACAAGTTTTGGACGGGAAATATCCAGTGATATTTCTTCTTATTCTATCGGCGTTTTCAAGCAGATCTGGATACCAGGTTCTAGCGTCTTCTTGTGGTGAGGCCATTGTTGAAAACCTCTTCTACTAACTGATTTTTATGATGCATGGTACGTTTTTTGTATGACGCCGTAGCTCGATGGATTTCTTCTCTGATGAAAGGAATCTTTAGTTGGTAATGTTGGTTTTGCACACCCCCATAGATGGTGTCCATAAGTCCAGATAGGTTTGAGCATCGTTTTATATAGAAGCATTTTATTGTGAATAGAGTGTTTTGATCGTCGACCTTTTAGCCAGTACATCTGTCGGAACTTGATGTCAAGCTCCTGTCTTTCCCTTTCAATGTGTTCCTTCCATGTAGACATTGGTTCAGATGGATGCCAAGATATTTTGTCTCTGATGCTGTGGGTATACATACGTTATCCATCATTACAGGTGGGCATGTGTTATGACGCGTGATAAATGTAGCTTGGACTGCTTTTGTCTTGTTTATCTCAGTTCGCCATCGTGTATACCATACAATGAGTACGTTGAGGCTGTTCCACGGTTTTCGTCTACTGAAATTATCGCCACATCGTCGGCAAAGGAAGTAGTTGTGGTATTGTTGGTTTCGGGTATATCGGACGTAAGTATGGAGTAGGAAAAGCAGCGGACCTCGAACACTGCCTTGTGGGACTCCAGATTTTATGGGGTATATGCTGGACTGCTGGTTATCCAGTTTGACGGAGAAATGTCTATTGGCAATGTAAGATTTATGTAGGAGGAGATAGTTACTGGATAATGCATTTTTCAGTTTGTAGAGCAAGCCTCCATCTCCAAACTTCATCAAACGCTCAGGAGATATCTAGGAACACAGCGGTGCAATATTTCGTTCCTTCAAGACATTGTGATATTTAGATAACTATTCAATGAACTTGATTAGGGGTATGTTATGATTAAAATAATCCCATGAATGTTTATAACAAGGAAGAATTATGTATCTCACTGTTTCTTTCTATTAAATGGAACAAAATAAAAGAAGTGCTTCCTACGTTGTAATTTTCTCACGCATTGACTGACGTCGCACTGTATGTCTAGTGTTTTTTCATTGGCTGCATTCGATATTTCCATACGAATCTCTTTAATCCAAATCGTTCGTTTATTACATCTAGAGGTGGAAGAGGTTAATCTGAACTGTTATTCCGCTTATACCAGTCCGATGTAAATCTGTTTGCTTGGAATATTTTGACCAACAAGGAAGATTAATCTGTGTCTGTAATGTTGTGAGGTTATGTTGTAGTCAATATATAAATATCGTACTTTTTTTCTTGATAACATTTTGTGTTGTTTATACAAACATTAAATTCTCATTCGTCCATTCCCTGTCTTTGGCAAAAATGACCTATATTGACTTGGAAGTTCGTTGATATCTTAGGTTGGTCGAGCCGTTCGTTGATGGCAATTTACTCAGATTAGTATGTGATCACGTCACCAAAAGTCGGTCGCCTCTGATATGCAAATAACAAACGTAGTTACTACTACTACTACCTCATTTTATCAATTATTCCTGCTTAAAAACCGTTTAATGCGTGGAAGTACATAGGAAACTACTCAATAAGTACTCTAGTAATAATATTTGTTATTTTTCTGTTGTGGAAGTTGTTATCCATGGATTTCATTCGATAAAATGGAAATATTAAAATGCACGTATTTTTGTTCGTTTGAGAAGGTGCGAAGAAAAGTTGCTGGCATTGATACAAAATAAGATGATATTGGGGTACTGGAAAAGTGAAATACACTTATTTAACACTTTTTCTCGACGAGAAATTGATGAGCAAATGAAACATTCACTATTTTATACAACTAGAAAATTATTAGATGGGAAAATATGGCCTATATATGATGACCTTTTTTTTTCAATCACGCCCAATGTAAGCAAAGCACTTGAAATCTTGGCCGCATTTCATAACAAACAAATGAAATATTACAAATAACTTGAGTCACACGACACAAAATCTTGGAGCAAATGTTAACTGGAAATATATCCAAACTAGCGATAATAATGAGAACTTTGGATAATTGCGAAGTTTGGTAAAAACTGAATACGGCCATGTGTGGCGAGAACAACGTTTAATAGTAAATCCAGCAGAAGGAATGCAAAATGTCATCTGCTAGGTCAGCTGGGGGAAGTGAATGGAAGTTGAAGGCTTGATTTTAGGTTTAGTGATTTTCTGGGAAAGTGCGACTGAAATAATGGATAAGCCATGGTTATTGTTTTGACAGATTCCCTAAAATGTGAAACTAGTAGAGAAGAATGAATATAAATTATGTGAAAAGCAGACACTGAAGAATTCCAGGGTACAACACCTGAAAAGCTAATAAATTTTTTGAGGAATCAGGCTTGAGAAAATACTGGTATGGCACCTTCATACTATGGGGCTAGTGGACACACCTCTATGCAGGATGTGTGAACAGGAAGATAAAACTGTCAGGCATGTCTTATGCGAGTGTCCGGAGTTATCGTCAATAAGAGAGTGTGTGTTCGGTGAGTCTTGGCCTACACCTGCCGATATAAAGGAGATGTCTCCTCTCCTGTGTGAGTGTGAGTGAGTGAAAGATCTCGTTTATGTCGATAGACCCGCAACAAGAGCTAATATGGTTGGGAGGAAACGACAGACAATACGAAGTATTTCAAGGGCAGAAATTGAAGCTGCTGTTTTCTTCACCCGACAGCGATTGATTTCATGCATTGAAACTTATGGACATTTCGAACATCTATGGCGAACATCTAGGGGGAACATCTAGTTATTTATTAAAGGTTCCAATTGTTCGATTTATTCATATCATTTCAAAATTCGTTCTCATTGTTAGTAGCGACAGCATTACATTCAGGTAATCTGGTGGCAACCATAACATTAGTATGAAATTTTTTTGACAGTTCCAAGATCCAATCGAATTTCCTAAGATTTTTTATCATATGAACAATTTCAAAATTATATTAACTCTGTATTTTTCATAATAAGCCTAAAATTTTTTATCCGAATAACCCTCGGACATTGATAAATGCTCAAAAATTATATGACAACTTTCTTAAGCTTGTTTGTAATTGTAATTGTAATTGTTTTTTCGTAACAAGGTTCCCACTCTCCCCCATCCCTTATTTGGAAAGATAGACTCAAACTTGTTATATTAAAAATATGCAGAATTTGTCGAGGAATCTGATTATAATATTTAATAATGGGCTCATTTACATACTTTTTTTTATTTTTCCATTGGGAAGAGCACATCATTTTGAGGCTCTGTGCAAAAAATAAGAAGTCTGTGAGACTTATAAGTCGCCTAAAATTAATTATAAACATGAAACAGCGCTCCTCTCCGTGATCCTGGCGTGACGTCATCATATATGAAGTCTCACGTTCAGAGAGCGGATACAGCCAAGCGCCGCGCCGATCGGTTTGTTGAATACTTAGCCAGTGTTATGTTATCTATCTACTTAGCTAGTAACAGTATTTTCTTTGTCTATTATTAATATTATACGTTTTCTAATAATATAATCCCTATCGTTATTAAAATTATGATAGTTGTTTAAAGAAACTTGGAGAGTATGCTTTAGTTTCATCAGGGAAATATTTGTGCTGACCATTGAATATTTATTCATCAATTTACTTGAAATTTGTGTCACTGGTTAATCTATTATACAGGGAGTATAGGTATATTACAGTTTCATACCTCATTTAAAAACCAGGAGGAGTGATTTGAATTTAAGTTGGCAATTCTGAAGACCTCTGATTGGTCAGATTCAGCCCAGTTTCACACAACACTTGTTGTCATTGTTGTCATTTTTGATAGTTCTGACAGATAAATAAATAAATATTGGATGAAAAACCAAAAATATTCTCAAGCAGTGGGTACATTATTACTTTACATTTTTTATTAAGTAGTCGGTTTAGCGAGTATTAAGGGAATACTGAAGTAGAGGAACATTATATAGTACAGAAAATATTGGTGGAATACCAGGACTTTTGAAAAATTGTGATGAGTGAATAAAAAATGTCGTTCGAAGAACAAAAATGTTTTCCTACGACCACATAGGAAAGTGACATATATCGTACTGACTAGTTCTATGGAAAGTGACCTTTATTCATACGCGTACGGAAAAAAATCTTATCCGTACGTGTGCGGATAAAAAAGCTGTCAAATTGAATGTTGTAATGCTAGTCTTTTTACTCCGCAAATTAATATGTATATGTGAAATGCTTATTTCCTAAGTTGATTTGTCCATATAATAATATAATATAATCTATTTATTTCATTTAAAATTAAAAAAAAAAATACCGAGCCCGGACTCGAACCACCCTACTGCTTGTCAAAAATCGAGCACACGGATGCCTAGACCGCTCGGCCATCCCACTGTTGTAGCTTATGGTTCTTGTCCAAGATACTAATAAGCGCTAAGGAAATATACACAACAGTTTATTTATTCTCCAAAATAAAATGTGTTTATATCGACATTTATTGGACTTTCATGTTATTAAAACAATAAATATCCGTTTTCAATTATTTGAACAATGAATCCTTAAAATAGCTAGTTAATACTTCCAATCTCCTACAGGGAGGCAACAAGTTAAATATTAATTCTAACTTTTTTATAAAGGTACTTTTTTCCATTGCATAAAAATCACAATTTTCTGGGCCAATTTCAAAGGTAAGTAATCAAAACCATATAAAGTATTTACAAATACACATATGTAAAACCTCTCACATCTACATAAAAAAGCAAGATTATACATGCCTAATTTGGTAAAAGTATATCGCGTGGTCGTATGAAAAATAGTGTACATAACTTGTGCGAAAGTGATTTTTCACACTCGTGGGATTGTCTCACTCGGCTGCGCTCGTGAGACAATACTTCCCACTCGTGTGAAAAATGTCACTTTCCGCACACGTTACGTAATATACTATATCTGTGCTGGACAAAATTTTGCAAGCTTCAAAGAAACGTTCAGACTTTCTTGGAATAAATTAAATTTATCTGTGTCACCTTTTGACGAATCAAATGTGGGTACTATTTATTTGTTATATACATATTTGGGAAGAAATCGTCAAAGTTTATCGGAAGAACATGCCATGAAAGATATAAAACAATATAGAAAAGAATGGGGTTGGTAGGAAATACATTATTGGTTTTTGAAGTTAAAAAGAAGGAAGAAGGTATCTCAGAAGTATTTGAAAAGTGGTTTATTACACTTAATCCGGCAACATAAAGATAACTGTTGGTAATGTTTAAATTAATAATGCATATTGCTCTACAATGCTATCAATTTTGTAGTATTGTTATTGCAGAACATATTATCAATATTCGGTTCACAGATTTTATTTTATTAACACAAAAACTCTGTAAGAAGTAATACAAAAGAAATAAATTCGATGCGACTGACGATACAGTCTGAAGCGCAATGTGCATACATATATAGTGACGTCACAATCACAGTCTTCGCCCCGCTCTCGGTATGCTTGTTTAATTGGTTGTATCAGGAGAACGACATATTCTATTGACATGAAATTTTCAGAATCATATTTATATCCTTAGTACTTTGTTTTAGAACAGTTAAAAATGATTTAAAAAAATTTTTGTAAACGAGCCCATCATTTTAAAATCTCAACTGTCGAATACGCCCTCTAGCGGTGGACCTACAATTCCGAAAATAATTTCCAGGCGTTTCTCGAGGCCACCCTAACCTGGGTGGATAATTGTAAATGATTGTACAAGACGATAACATGGTACTTTATCTTGAGAGTATTTTTTAGCGACGAGATGTCAGTCGAGACGCTAATTACGCTCGAGATGATAATGCGATTTTATCGTCGGGTACAATACAACATTTTTTTCTATAGCAAGACTTGAAATTGAGGTGGAAAATAAAATTTCAAACAAAACTGTTATTTTTGACACAACAAGCGCAACTGTGTTGCTTCGTCACTACGAATATAAATTATTCTGTCTCAAGTGTCGAATATATCGGAACGTTGTTACCATAGTGACGAAATCAATGTTGATTGAATCATAAGAGAATGATTGGAGAAATGAAAAGTTTTTTTCCCTAGCGTCCATTTTCCGATCTAGATCGGCAAAACGTTATTTTCTGGACGAAAAATTGTGCAGAAAGTGTATATTTTCTTTGCCGGTCCCTGGCGTCCATTTTCCGGTCTAGATCTGAGAAACGTTATTTTCTGAACGAAAAATTGTCCAGAATGTGTATATTTTCTAGTCGGTCTTGAAAAAAAGCTTTTTCCTACACCCACATGTATATTATCCATTTCCTGCACAGTTTGGCAAATGAAAATGTAGGCCATATCGGTTAACTGAACGTATATGATTTCATATACATCCTAGAACGTATATGAAAACCACCAATCAGCATTCGCGTTTAGTACTCGTCACTCATCTTTTTTTCAATTTAAAGAAACGTCAAAATAACTTTTCAAAGAAAGTCTCTCTCAGAAGCACTGGATCAAGAATATTTATTCACAAAAATGAACTTAAATACAATAATCCGTATAAATTAATAACAAATACTAAGAACAGAATAAAATGGGTATTTAAGGGACTACCGATGGACGTTAGTTCTTATGACAGTATGTAATACTTCTGACGTCTGATTATTATAGATCTCGGTGGTTGAGTGGTAAACATACCAGCCTCTTACGCAGTAGACCCGGGCTCGTTTCCCCGTGAAGCAACTTTTTTTTAATTGTTGATTTTATTTTTGAATAATTATCTTGCTTGATATTGATAACGACAACCGGTAGACGCTCGGAATATTTTGCATTTCGCATATTTATTATAGATAAAGGTATGGTACCCTTCGTGCGGGAGTCCGACTGGCAACATCTACTTACAACAGCATCGCATATTCAAAAAGGGAAACCGTAGCATTATACAAATTGTACATTTAAGAACTGTACGTTTATCACAAAAAATTAGTGAAGACATAAAATTGAATTGGTACCATTATGAATAAAATTGTTGAAAATTTTTAATTTCAAGTTATATTTATTTCACATTTTATTCAAATGTTCATTTCCTAGATTTTTTCTTGATTGGGTCATAGAAAAAATATACTGCTCTCCTCTACTGCACTCCGCCTATGGCGTCGTGCATACGTCGTGTATACTTTCTGGTCGGTCTTAAAAAATGTTATTTGTTGCAGTCTTCAACTTAAAATTATAATTGATTGTCTAGTTGTGGAATTGTTCCATCATTGTCAGATGGGAACCAGAATTTAAAAAAAAAGTTAATTGTTCTTGATAACTGTAGCTGTAACGCTAAGAAAACGTTGAATTGAGAAATAATGGAAAAGATTGTGGCCTAGTTTCTTGAAATAATAAAAAAAATAATTGCCACAAGGTTTCATAATTAATTACCAGAAACTAGAGCTTGTTACTTTCTAGTTACAGCTTATAACTTGGAGTCTTTGTATGTATTGGAAAAATGTCGTTTAATAAGATAAACTTGGCACTTTTTGTTTCTCAACAAACCTCTTCAATATAAGCATTTCTATCTTGAAAACAAAAAGTAATCTCATTCTCCATGTTATACTGATCGCAGGAATTACATTTCTTGTCGTCTGTGAAAAAGGCCGTCACGTCCTTTGCCAAATAGCAATATATCAAGCACCTCGTGTCGTTCCCAAAAAACTATTTCACGGACGAAAATTTATCTTGAGGTCGACTTTTTCGTAAAATGAAACAAAATTGCTGAATTTTCACCTCGAAAAAAAAAAAAAAACAAAAACTCAGCTAATGAACATGGTATAAATGAGATTTCATCCCGTTGTAGATATAAGGGTGATTAAAATGTAGAAGAAGATGTTCTCCAGTTTCTCACAGTAGATGTTATTTGGAAGACTATTTCAAAAACTTTCAATTATATAAATGGTTGAGCCAAAGGGCAGCTAAGAAATATCCATCTTCCAGCTCGAAAAATAGACTATGGTCCTTTCGCCAGTAGAAATTTGGAATATATGATTTAACGAGAAAAAGTATCATTCACCCTATTATGAAATCCTGAAAATCTTGATAAATTGGATCCATATCTAGTAAATTGAACTTTTCAAACTTGAAAAATGTAATTTTCGTTTAGCGAAGGATTGAAAATTCTCTCCGATCTAATCTTTGACTGTATTTTTAATAGTATTCAGTTGGTTTGCATGAAAATTGGAGAACATCAGTCCATCGGAGAGAACAATAATAAATTTTTATTATACAGTGCGTCCATGAAGTAACGCATACATTTATTATTAGGTTAATGAAAAATAATATTAGGAGCTTCCAGAACAGGTCGACTTTCGATGTCAACTTATTAAATTATAATTCAATATACAGGGTAAACCACCGGCATGTTCTTTTTTTTAATGGATCCCTCCTTTTCCCAATTTTTATATTGACCTTGATGGGCTAATTGGTACAGGGTAAAGAATGCATGTAATAAACACATTAAATCAAATTACGTATTGTTTTACAACCACTTCAATAAACTATTAAAAACACCCTGCATTATCCAACTATTAACAGCTTTTATTGGTGATCCAAGCCCGTGAACCAGAAAATATTTTTTTCTATGACTGTTGAAAAATGGACCCTTTTTATGTAACATTTTTGTTGAGTAACTGGATGCATTACACAAAACAAGCCACGCCCCGTGTGTAATGGATCCATTACACACGACTATGGCCAATCACCGTCAAAGAATGCCATTTCACACGACTATGGTCAATCAGCGTTGCAGTGCAATGTTTAAATCAGACTCGCCATGAAATGTCATAATTTGACTTTTATAGTAACCTATACCGGAGGTGAATTAGAGCGGACTTTTTGTTAGAATAATGGATTCAGAGAGTGAAAACGAATTAAACTGCATTCCACCAGAAGTTCTACAAGCTGTCAGTTTAAGTACAATTATCCTTTTGACGAAAAATCTCGATGGATATAAGCCAAATAAAGCGAAGATATTCCCTGCTGATGAAATCAACCAGTTCATCACTACAGCTCCTAATGACATT
>CAJUYG010003825.1:0-14187 GCA_910591675.1 Galerucella calmariensis | reverse complement strand
CTGCTGATGAAATCAACCAGTTCATCACTACAGCTCCTAATGACATTCATCTCGCAACAAAGGTAAGGCAATTACGTGTTATTTATAATTTATAAACTTCTATCAAAGACTTGTCCACCTACAGTTGTCAGAACCAAACATGAGCCCCGGAAAATATGCGAACTAAAATAAGATCATCGCTAGCAGCCAATCAAGAGCTAATGTTAACGATTGTCCATTAGTAATTGTTAAATATAATCGAAATAATATGACCGAGTGATTCCATCAACATACATCATTTTATTCATTCTATATCAGTGTTGTCAATGCGAGGATGAATATCCGATTTTAGACAATTTCACTAATTTGGATCCAATAGTTTTTCGAATATTTTGTAAACGGGAGATATAAAATGGCTACTGTTTTTGGGGATTTTCCATATTGACTGGGGTCGAAGACTTTATTTAGATAACCGATGTGTCCTTTTGGTAATTTTGACAAATTCTGATAATTTGAATAATAAGTTCGGGTAATTTTCATTTTTGCATCGGCAACACTGGACTATAACCAGTTCATATTTTGTTGCTTTCCATAGAAACTTGACCCTTCTTTTTCATGACATTAATACAGTCATGTAATTTGAAAATATAGACATTTAGGGCAAACGGTAGTTTTAGTTCTGGTCCAATATAATTTTTTTTATTAATATTTAGAGTTACATTTTTAGCAAGTTTGACTTTTTTCACATATCTCTTAACAGCTGACATTTATGGTATCGATATTTGGTTATCGATTTAAAATATCGAATTGCTACTACAAAAATACAACTACAGCGACATGAACACGCCCACCAGGGCTCACGTTTGCTTCTGCCAACTGTAGTTTTAAAAAGGAATGTTCAAAAACATAATTTAATCTCGTTTCGTTGCTTGGAATGTTTTACTAAGATGTGAGAGTTAGATGTCTTTGTGGCTTAGTTGTTAAAGCGCCTGAATAGCGAGAGAGAGAGAGATCGCGGGATCGAATCCCACCGCTGTTTCAGGATTTTTTTATTTGTTATACTACAAGTTATTACAAATTTGTCAAAGGTAATACCACGAGTGCTTCGAATTTTATCGATAATTTTTTCTTCTCCACGAAAACTTGATTATTTGGCAAAAATATGAAAACAAACCGATTGATAAAATCACGAGTCCGTTGGGACGAGGGATTTTACCTAAATTCGGTTTGTTTGAATGTTTTTGCCTCAAATAAACAAGTTTGAGTGATGAAAATAAAAAATTATGTGATAAAATTTGAAGAGCGAGTTGTATTTGGGAAGATTATTTTTTCATCTATTGTGGAGTGGAATTATGTATTAAATATTCAATATTCTCACTGGATCGGTTTGTGTTCATTTTTAAATAAACTTCGAAGCACTTTTAGTTGTCAATAATGACAAATTCAAAGTAAAATTTTGACGTTTCAATGTAAACAAGGTATTATCGATGAGGAAGCAGAATTATCAGTATAATACCGAATGATTGGCTAAAATAATGTATTGCTATTGGTTAAAACCACAAAAATGTCAGACTTTGACAAGTGGAAAAAATAATTATAGATATTTGTACGGAACCCTTCGTGCGCGAGTCCGACTCGCACTTGCCCGGTTGTTTTTCTTTTTTTTTCAAAAATGGATGGTTTTTTCAATATTTACTATAGTACGAATTATTTCTTACTGGGTAAAGAATAAGAATTCATTCATTTTTTCTAGGTGGCAGTAGTAATGGAATTAATGGGTGCTTGTCGTGCGAACGAACTACATTCGATGAAAATTGAAGACTTTAAAGACCTTGGATCGGCTGCTCTAGTAACAATCCCGAATAGAAAGACGAAAATCACCAGAAAATTTACCGTCACCGACCATTTCTATTTGCTGGAATATTCCTCTACTCCCTGTATAAATATTTCCAATTGCGCAAATTTCACCATCAATATTGTAAACAATGAATGAGTTTTCATTATAGCTTTCAAAATAAAATTGTTTGACATAAACCATTAAGTTTCTTCAATAAAACATCTCGTTCGTTTGAATTGAATGGTGAACACTCAGTCATAGAAAAAGTATAGTATTCTACTTTCGTGTAATGGCTATTACTCACTCGAATGATTTCACAGTATTTCTTACCATTGTTTTTTTACTCGACGTTGTAAATTGTCAAAAATATTGAAGTACAATTATGTGTTGTTAACGCTTCAGCGAAGATTTATTTACGTGAGAACTATCCAAGCAATTTAAAATATGCAACTCTTTTTACAAATTGTCTTCAACCGAAAGTGATTGGATTGAAATATTGATGATGATTGGTATCTGGCCATAAGATGCGGACAAGAGGTATGCCGATTTTTCCATCAAATGCACCAAGATCTTGAACCTCTTTCACAATCTACGTCGAAATACAGAGAATTCGGAATGTGAGGGATGCAGGAAAGCGAAGTACACCAAAAGTCAATGAAAATATTAAGCAAGACATAATTTTGTCGGCAGTGGAAAATCCACACTGAACAGTGCGAGGATTATCTAGTAATTTTGGTATTGGAAAGTTTCCAGTATATCTATGAACTGGCTGTTGACAACTTTGACCAAAGAAATGAGTTCTGCGAGTATATGATAAAAGAAAATATCAATTTCATTGATAATGTTTTATTTTCGGACAAAGCAACGTTTCAATTGAGCGGTCATGTCAACCGTCAAAACACCCGTTATTCGTCTGATGGAAATCCACACAGGATACAGGAGTACCGTAACCAAAGACCACAAAAACCTGGTTTTGTGAGAAATTCAATTATTGGTCAACATTTTCCAATTGAAAATTTAACAGGAGCATTATATCTGGATTTCCTACAAAATACCTGATCTAATCCAGCTTTTTCCCACTGATTTCGTCCAGAGAATCTATATCCAACAGGATGGCACACCGCCACATTTCGCAGTTACTCTAGGCGATTTTTATGCAGAACTACTTCACAACGGTGGATAGGAAGGAGGGGACCAGTGAAATGGCCCGCTAGATCACCTAATCTAGGCCTGTTGGGATTATTTTTTTATCCAAACTCTACACATACAGACCTGGAAATATTCTTCAGCTTCAAGACCTAGTTGAACGAGAAATACATGAATCCAGTATGCTTCAGATTGTATAGAGACTAAAGTTATGGCCGGTTCAGTAATTGTCTAACGATCAATGGAAAAAAAATGTATTGTAACATTTGTTTTTCAGTATATAATTGCATAGCTACGTGATTGAATTCAATCGGTTTATTGCATTCATTAACGTATAACTTAACCTAACCTAACCTAAGCAATTTCTCATAATTTTCTTTGTATTTTTGCCTATCCTGTACCAATTTGAAACAATGGGTTAAACATTTTTGGAGTCAGTTTAGCAAGGGAAATCCGGAAATTGGAAAAAAGGGAATACCATTTAGAAAAAATGGTGATAACGTTACCACATGAAAGTGGTTCAGCCTGTAAATTGGATTTTGATACAAAATGATAGTTAGCTAAAGATCAAAATCGACATGTTTCGGGAATTTCCAATTTTGTTGATCATTCAACTAATAATGAATTCATGCGTTACTTCATGGACGCACTGTATAAGCATGGTAATAATTGTTTACTGTGAGAATTTTATAATAAAATTTGATTTTCCGGAAAGAAATTTCTGGTTGCCTCAAAGTAAGGTAACTATGGAATTGTTTGTGAGTATTCTCATGTCATTATCAAAGTATAACATTTATTGAGAAGTCCATCAAGTATTGTGAAATTGAATTGGAAATTTACCTAACAATGCGGTTGCTGGATCAACTTATAAGTGTATACAAAAATACTTATCATGCCAATTATAAAAGTTGGTGTGACAAGAAGAATATTGGGATTTCTCAGCCCGAAAATGTAACTTCAGCCTATTAGAGACCATCAATGACGAAACAGTCTTGGAGCGGCTATCCAATGCAACGAAGCAGCTGTTGATAAAAAATGTGTTGATATAAATAGTAAGTAATCTATATTTAGCTTTAAGCTGAATACAAAACTATTATTTCATATATGTATACAAAAAAATAACTGGGAGGTAAATTGTCCCATCTTATGAGGAATGAACAGATATTTCTATCCAAGGTGTACACATTCTCACCGTTTTCAATATCAGTTGGTGGGTAGCAAATTTTATAGCCGAATCCCATCAGCGAAAAGTAACTTCATGAGAAACGATTTATTTGTGAATTCTACATGAAAAATATTGGTTTGTACGTAATTATCGGTTATCGTTTCCCAACCTTGAGTTAATTTCATGCCTCTCAAAATTATTAAGAAATACTGGATATTTTCCCTGTCATGTTCTCTGCAACAAAATACCATAATTTTGGAGTTCATTTGTAAGGCAATGATTGGATAAACTGGTTCAACGAAGCTCAACGAAGCTAGTACAGGAAAATATTTATCCAAATAATAGTGCAGAAAATCTCTTTAATTTTGAAAGATGTCCATATTTAAGTAGTAAGAGAATAAGGAATTTCAAAAACACAGAGTGAAGTTTACTCCAATATAACAAGTCATACGAATATGGTTATGTATCTAATATACTGTTAATCGAAAACTTTCCTATAAAACCATGTTCTATATCGTATATAGTTATAAAAAAGACATAAAATGGGAAATTGCTAAAAAATGTATATATAAAACTTGCTTTAAAACGAGTCGCAAAGGATTACGACTTAAATTTTATTCACAGGCAATTTACATTTTTATCGAAGCCACCTCAGAAAAACTTTAAGTACCGACACCACATCTGGATTGTTCGATCTGGATGAAAAAACGGAAATAATCAGCTAACTGACAAAACGATTCATAGCAGAAATCTCATTTATCATCACTCTCTATAAAAACATCATGGTTATCGATTGCATCATTTCAACCAGCACATCTTCCCCTAGTCGCATCATACAAATTCCATAAATTCAATAATTCTCAGCCAGAATCCACCACTAGACGATTTGCCTCCCTCCCTATGGATCAGAAGTGTGTGGGACGAAGACACTTTGAATGGGAGCTGCGAGACTGTTAAGTAGTGTACAAAGGCTGGCTTGCCTGCCCCCACTATACAAGGCAAAGACAGATCTGTAACGTAAAAACCTTAGCCAAACACACGATGTTAACTATTGAGAGCTTATCGCGGAGCTAAAAGCGGATGTCTTAACGCTACCTTTACCAGGTATAAGAGACTGGAGAAAACGTGTACTCTTACAGGCTGAGGCAACCTGGTATTCGAACGGCTCCCTAGCAATTCAGAAGGTCCCACCTCTAATGTAAGACGAACTGCCGTTCCACTCTCTATTCTTTTTGGAAATCGGTCAGCTAGCTTTTAGTTCCCTCACCCCGCGCTAATTAGTATTGTTTTGAGTACTCGTAGTGTTCACATCGCTCTGGAACTACCGCTTAACGCTTTTCCCGCTTTAAATCGACAGTTAATCTGTCTGCTGCTTATAGAAACATTTTCTTCCGCTATTTTGTATTTTGCAAGTGATATCTCTCGTTAATTCGCGACGAATAGTAATTACTGTACCATATTTTTACTGTATAGTTGAAGTGCCGGGAGTGAGTGCTAAAAAAGACGTTAAAATTATACACGCGTTGTTGCCAAGTGACTTTCGTTCATAATCTGCAACTGTTCAATTCATTTTTCACCCATTTACTCATCAGCTTTAATTCATGTTATCACCTTCTCTGGTTATGTTAGGTTATTGGAGTTAAATTAAACTCCGATCTATAATCTGACTTGTATTTTCATTTCTCGGGTTTCCGAGTGGTCCTTCGCGCTTCGCTCAACGCTACTACCATGCAATTTTGAACCTGCAACGCAACATCTTCAATCATCACTAAAATTTATACAGTCCACTGCTCTCATGCTCTCCTTATTCCATCACAAGGAGTAGGATCTGGGATAGTAGGGCAAAAAAAAGGATAGCTAGTCCGATAAGCCTATCTTAGTAGGTCACAACTTTCCAAGCAAGAAGGATTGCGATTCGCCACTGCGTTAAAAAAAATTGGGAAGCAGGTAATAACAAACCGTTCAGTTAACATTATCACAGATAGCCACGCTTCACTTAGCCCACTCGAATCCGAAGAGACTATAAGACTGTAAGCTTAGGTACCTTAAGCGCCGACCATTGCAATTCCATGGGAGCCTGGGTAGAAGGGCACGACGGATGGAAGGGTCGCAAAAGGCTCATCAGCACCATTCATAGAACTAGAACCCTTCTGCGGTGTCGCAAAGTCAAGAATCAATAGAAAGACAAAGAAGTGGGAGGCACAGAAATTTCTAGAGTAGTAAACCTCACCAGGACAGAGACAGACGGAACAATACATTAGAGGACATTCTCCATCATTTACGGCAGATCTAATAGGCAAAGCAGTGTAAGGTATATCAACAAGGCACTGTTAGGTTAACGGGCACGCATGAGGAAGCCATTTTGTCATTTAGGTAGGAGATAGCTGACCACCTCCTTAGCCCATGTATACTTTGGCAAGTTTATCTTAACATTCGATATTGTCACGTTCAACTATGAAAAATCTAAAGTGCTAAGTATTGAGTGATAATAATTAGAAAAGGGACTTTCTATTATAAACAATATCAACAATATGATTAAACGTTAATTCTTCAATGTGCTTGCTTCCTTGGATTTTTTCTATTTTCATTATTTTTTCAATTTATGAATATTAAAAGATAAGATAGATAATGTGTAGCTGATATTTAGCATGTGAGCACTTTTTCTAGTGTTTGCCTCTTAGTGTTGATCAATTCACCAGCTGCTTATTTAGAAAAGCCGAAAGCGTTGATTGGTGGCCTAAGTTAACCAGTAGTCAACTAAAACAGTGGTTCAACCATGGGTGGTTCAACCTACCAAGTTACAACACGTTCCAAGTAAATACAAATGAGTTGTCAAAATGACACCAGTTCATGCAGACTTTTGCGGCTTGTACAAAAACAGTTATAAACCATTAAAGTGATAACATTCAACAGCCACTTTATATCTTTGGGAAATCATTTTAATGTGTTGGGAAAGTTAACAAACTACCTCTGTGAATAAACGGATTGGAGGAAAATATAACGCATGACAAATTATCAAAGAAACCAATTCTTTGTTACCAGATTTATCTATGAAGTTCTCTACTCGTTTACTTATTGTCGGCACAACTGCGCTCGGTAATAGAATAGCACGTGAAGTTTAGCGTCGTTTGGGTCTTAGGAAACAGTCAATTGAAATTAAATTCAATCAAGTAAAGGAAACTACTGACCGAAATTGAATAGGACGGTTTTATCACACCTTCTGAAATTGAGATTTGTGGAACATGCCGCTTATTCAGCAGTTATGCGAAGTCTATTGATGTAACTTCCGTTCAGGTAACGATTTTCGAGCAACTCAATTGCGGTTGGCGGCCCCTTTTACATATTGTAATAGATTGTACTCAAGATTACTTCCTTTCGCAAACCGGATCACTACTGTATGCAGTCGATGTCGAAATTGATTTGAAAGATGGCTTTCGCAAATCGGTAGATCTCTGAGGACGAAAATATGAATAATTACAATAAGCTGCTATTTAAATTCAAAATTGGAATGCGGGAGTTTGGATGAATATCCTAATACAAAAAAACCAGCAAAAGGAGAAACTTTACCTCGACGTTTGAGGTTGGTATGGAGCAAAAGTGTTACAGTTCGCTAATAATTAAGTGCTATGCCGGAAAACATCGATAATATGAACGAAATAATTGTATAGGAGAAGCGTCATGTATTTTGGATCTCGTATAGTTGAATAACATATTATACCTAATATAAAGTGACTTTCTTAACTGAGGAAAACATTCATTTCTCACGTAATTATCAATTTCAGTGGAAACTATTCACCCCACATAATTCTGAGAGCACCAATTTTATGATAAAATGAGAAAACATGTCCAAGAATTGTATATTGGGGGACGTCCGTTTGCTCATATGTAGACGTTATGACTTCAACCCCATCCCATGGCTGTCCCTACCAATTTTTCAAATGGAACACCCTATACACTAATCTAATTTGTTATTAGTTGTGGAATTGAACCACAATATTGTTTGATTAATTGGCTGGAACGCTATCGAAACGTTGGAATAAAAAACCAAAAACTATCATGGTTTGAATCCTCAACGAACAACAGGAAGAATAATAAATACACCAAGAGGAACAAACAGAAAATACGCTATTCATTGTTACATTGCTAAATCCTCCTCTACAAGAGGATTACAAAAATGTATCATACAAGATAATTACAATTTACTTAGAGTGTGTTGTAGCTCGATAGGTTAAGCCATTGTTATAGTTAACCATTGTTCAAAGGGTTGTTTAACACGGAATTTAAGACATTAACCAACTGGTTAACCTTCAAAAAGTTCATCATCAGATCTCAGAGAGTTAACATATGATCAAACACGAAACAATCCAATTCTCTTGTTTCATTTTTGATTGTCTGCTTCAATTTAACAATTTATATTTGCAATTAACGTTTTATAGTTTTTTTTTATGTGCATTAAAATGTGAGAAATAATTTATATACAGATATATTCATCCCGTTCAGCATTTAGTAGGAATGTTATAAACAAAATGGAGGAATTGGAAGAAGCCATAGCTGACTTACAAGAACTCACATGTGAAGACTTTCGAGAGTTGCTTGAGCTGGAAATGAGCTTCTAGAACCCATTATATAAAGGAAATTGAAATTAATTCATAGAACCGAAATAACTTCATTTATTATGAAATAATGAAAGTGAAATTATTTTATACAAGACCTAGTTCACAGACTAAATACAATATCAAGTTCACACTCAAACAAACGGCATGAAACTGAATTACAAAACATAAATGACAATAACGGAAACTGAAGGTTGACATTTCTTGTTTTACCTACGGATGCCAACAGCTAAAATCCTTTGGTTCGTGAACATTGATCGACAATTCGTGTTACAACGCTACTGAATAGTGGTTAAACTGCCGAGTTTCAACACACCCCGATGGTAACATTTCAATTCGTAACAAATCAGCAGGATAAAATGAATCATTTCATAAGGTGCTCAAATTGACTTCCATTGGTTTACATACAATGATACAATCGAGCCACAAACGAGACATTATGTTATATTTGTGGGGCTGTTTGTCGACATTCTTGAATGATTTGCTGACGTAAATCATCTATAGATGCTGGCTGAGTGGCATACATTTTGGTTTTCAGATATTCCCATAAAAAATTCTAGGTGGGTTGAATCGGGCCTCTTCTACCTATCCATCAAGCAAAAAACTATTTATTTGAAAACTTTATCACATCGTGAGCGTAATGTGGAGGTGCACCATCTTGTTCCGACCCTAGCAAAGTTTGCGACATTGCATCATCATTTCCTGGAATTTGCGTTCTTTCTGGATCAATGGCTTCTCTGGGTAATTGTGGATAAGACTCACCATTCAAGTTTCCCTCAATGAAATATGGTCCAACAATATGGTTACCAAAAATGCCATACCAGACGTTCAATTTTCAACGGTGTTTGACTTTGAAACTCCATTATGTATGGGTATTTTCTGCCCAATATCTACAATTTTGTCTCCTCTACCATTTGATGCAAATGAGAATTTGTCGGAAAAGCAGATATTGTATAATAAATCTGGGATCTTTTGCAGTTGTTCACTCATGAATTTACAGAATTGTAAGCGCCGGTCGATATCGTCATCATGTAGCTCTTGGACTTATTCAATTTTGCAAGGATGGAATTTGTGTTTACGTGAAATTCTGAAAACACTTCTGCGAGAAACGCCCACTGCACTAGAAATTCGTGATATAGGCTATTGCTTTTGCAAAGTGGAAGTTTTGCTAAAACAGAAACTTCCATAGTTGTTTACTATTTGTTGTGGTTGGTGTTTTTTATTATCAACTAGTTCTTTTAAAAAAATTGTATCAATTTTGCCTCCTACGTACTGATGTGTGGTAGTTCTTCGGGGATGAGCTACAGATTTATTGTTTTCGTAGTATACTCCTACAACTTTAATTCTATTTTTCATGAAAACTAACCCACCTACTTGATACTTTATTGAAAAAAACGTACTCTTGTAGAGGAGAATACAACAATGCAATAATGTATAGTGGGGATTGCCAAAAAAAATTCTGGTAAATTTTGAGCCCTCAATATTAATGTTACTTTTTCATTTCCTATTTAAATAACAAGGGAGTTTTTTTTTGTATGGATTTCTAATGCACTTGAACGAATTCATTTCTCGTGAAAATCAAAGCATATTCTAGTAGTAGATTTCAGGATCTACAAAAATGGTCTGAGATGATTTTTCGCTAAGTTGACTCGTTTAGAAGTTATTGGAGGTCAAGTCCTACCTTAAATTGTAAAGGATAACTCTAAGAGCTCATCCATATCTCAAATGTGGTTGTATGAAATCCAAAATAATGGTTCAATAAAACTCAAAGTCCCAACCACAAAATTCACATTTTTAAGTCTACGGTGAGTAGAAAAAATCAAAAATTCAGTCAATTCAAATCTCTTAGATCTCCTCAAATCTGGGAAAACTTCGTCTGGTCCAGGAATTGAATGACGCTGATCCTGATAGCCGATTGAAATTTCATGGGAAAGTTACCAATGGGGATGTTGTTCAAAAAATTCCTTTCTCTGATGAGGCAACATTTGGAAGACTCAAAAACCGCACTGGATGTCTCCTTTCAACGCTTGGGCATAATAAATAGCAGAATTGGAACACCTTTTTGTGAGATGACCTTGACTGTTGCCAGTTACATATTCAAGTTGAGAAAATCATATTGTTCCAACCAGATGGATCTCCACCACATTATGTAGCAGCAGTACGAGCTCATCTCAATCAAGTTTCACTTGTCGACAGACGTAGCGAGACTCTTGCGATCCAACTCCACTGGTATATTTTTTGTGGGACTACTTGAAATCAAAAGTTTTCAAGAGTAAACTAATCAAATTAGCGAATGAATGCTGCAAAAATTTCAACATTTTTTTTCTGTCAAGAAATAAACGGTAACCAGAATTGTATTTAGACTGAAATTATTTGAATTGTTGTTGATTACTCCAAACTCCACTTCTTTTTATAGCATGATTGATTATTGTGCGGATTGAATCATTTAAAATTGACTTTTCTTATTACCAACGTCTAAAAATCAGTCACACATTGCTGAATGAAGTAATAAACGCGCTATCACACGCTACCCCTTTTAAATCTTCCTTAAAACTTCTCCTGAAAAAAGTTCGCCATTTTGGATGTATTTCATGGAATAATGTGCATATCTCTTGTTTTGTCTGCATTCTATCGCCAACACCACTGATAAAGACAGTAAAACTATTTCAAAAGGAAAGGAAAGCAAGACGAAGAACAACATGGTTGCTTGTGAAACAAACAGCAAAACAGAAAACATTGGGTAAACTTTATAAACCCTCAGATAAGGCATTTACGCTGAACCCAAATTTATATAGTACCAAGTGTATCTATACCATCAAAACAGATTAAGCTTCCTGTATCTAGGCTCGTGAACTGTACGTTCTATAGAAACGTGTTAAGCCTAACTAAAAATTTTCGGCGTGTGAATCACTTCCAAGCAAATCATCATCTGTTACTCGAGTATTTCTGACCATGTGGCAAGTGACATGTGTAACTTCAATTTCAATGATTTATAACATATATATTTGTCAAAAGCATTTGCTTTAATAAAGAAAAATAATCGCCAAAGCATGATCACAAGTGAGTTTCGGATAGTGGGATCGACATGGTGAAGTTATAATGTAAACCTGCAAATCCTCTTTTCAACTAATCTCGGAATTTCCGTAAATCTAGCATAAATCGATTACCACACTTTCCAACCAATTAAATTCATAGCATTGATAATATCAAAGATGAAAATGACTTGTTATTATGCTAATTAAATTGATGAGGTCCTTCATCAAGTCACCGGGTATTAGTTACCATCGGCAATGTATGTCAGTCCCTGAGGAACCATTATTCTCTTAATTTCCAAAATAAATACATATCCCATCATTATATTTCTCCCAAATTAATTTTCCAAAATTTAATTTCAAAAACATACCTACCTATCTATTTTAATTACGTACCGGACATTTCATGAATACGGAAAAAATTAAGAGCAGCTTCATTTGTGGGAATCGTCAGAATAATAATTGTTAAAAAGGTTCGAAATGAGAAATATCCAAAGCCAGTAGACCGCGCAAATTGAATTTTCTTTGTTTCATTTCGGGTTGTTTATGCGACGTACCAACTACCATTATTCTAATAAAATTTCTCACTCGTTGAATACGAGTATTTCGTAGGCTCATCGGGTTCGAATAAAATCTCCACTCCACAGGCAATAATTTTAATTTCAAAATTACAAAAGTTTATTGGAATTGGATTTGTATAACTGGTCTTACCGCAGTAGTTTAAATACCGACGGAAATACTCCAATTTCCTAATATTTTTAATACCTCAAGTTGTATTTTGCTTCAGCAAAGTTGTTTATATACCGATGTTTCTCTCAAAACAAGCAAGCAGTAAGGACAATACTGTATATGTTTGAGCTGCACTTGCATGTTCAAAAAGGATAGGATATGTCCTGGCACACTTTAATCACTCGATTCTTTTTGTGATATTCCACCGAAAGCGTTTGTTTACCGTGTGTAGCTTCTTGATACTGGCCATTGGGCATGTCGACGTTTTCCTCAAACATGCGCCAATGATGTGTGTTACGCGGCAAAAATTTAAAACTTAAGTTTCCTTAACATTCACCCCACCAAAACGAATGTTTTCGAACAAGTGGAGTGCAAAGGAGAAAGAAAAAAAATGTGATAATCGTTACCAGACATGGAAATTATGCTTTTCAATACTACACAGATGGCTCAAAAGCAATAGTATGCAGTTCCATAGGAGTGAACAGATCAGGAGACAAAAACTCTGAAAGCTTGTGAAAAACCTCAAGTATCTTCCAAGCGTAATTTTACGTCATAAAAAATTGTGACCAGTTCAATATTGACAAAATATATGAAAGGCAAAGTATTATTATTATGTAGAATACTCAAGCAGCCATTAGAGGACTAAGATCTTGTGTAATTGGTTCCAAAATGGTGTGGGAATGTCTAGCCAAACTCAATGAACCAGGCGAAAACAATATAGCACACCTTACTGTACATTTCAGGATACACTGGAATATAGGAGAAGGATACAACAGATGAACTGGCAACGAGGGGGACTGAAGCACCCTTCTGGAGGCTAGAACCTTTTTGAGGTATCAGATCCAATGTGATATCGAGAGAAGCAGGCTAGGATAAAAAAAGATCTGACCATTGTAAAGATCAAGTAGGGCTTGGACAATAAAAGATTCTGCTGGGTGACAACCTATCAAAATCAAATGAATGCATGAGCCAAAGTAAAACTGCTAAACCGAGGAATGGGAGATGGAACCTCCATCCACATACTTGCGAATTGCACACCAATTCAGAATCCTATGGCTCAACACCTAGCAGACTACTGGATAAAAGAGGGACACTTACTTCAGTTGAAGCCTGCAGATATCCTAAATTTTCCCCGGAAAATAGGACTAGGAGCTACTAGACTATGAGACTTCCCTCAGTTACTAGATAAAAGTAAGGGGGCACAATAGTTCTTTGAGGTCTCAGTAAATATCACCCTATATACTGGTGAAGGCTGCAGAAAAAACATTCAAAAAGTAACAAAAGATAGACGCTTTTGTAATAAAATGAATGTGGCTCCGCAAACATAGGTGACATAGATATGGTGTGGAATTGCAGCCGGAAAAATTACAATGAGCAGACGCTCTTGCCAAAAAGGAGCATTGCCTTCTGATGACTGGACAAGGTTCATCCATTCCATGAATTGTACCGAAACCCTTTTGTAGAGTCTCTAAATCGACAAGAAGTATGACTACAGGAAAGTGGATCAGACAAAAACTCTAGGGTGATGGAAAATAACACCAGTGGGCACTCTTGCTTTTTGATAGCCAAGGAGTATCAGTGTCAAAATCATGATCAAAAATAACCTTTCTATCAATTTTTTTGAGGATACAGAATATTCTCGTCCCATAATGAAGATAATCTGAGTGACAGTGTGACAGTGTAACA